>JBCFYV010011164.1:14262680-14287110 GCA_039000515.1 Timema cristinae | reverse complement strand
GACATATTTTTGTACGTCTCCACATCGACATTTATATTTAGAAGGAAATTAAACAGCCGCTTATGCAAGTCAATATTGTCTGAGTGTAGTAAATTAACTAAAGAAAAGTGTGTGATATAATTAAAAATGTAATTTACCCGTGCCAACTGATGTACATGGCAAGTCATAAATTATATTCTAATGTTTCAGGAACCTGACGAACCACACAATGTGAAGATGGAACCTTGGGCATCAAATAAATTCAGTTTTGCGTGTAGGCGTGCCCGAACCGAAGGTGGATTATTGTACAAATAAACTTACGAGTACCCTTAACTCCCGAATACCATGGTGTAATTAATTTTTGTACCACATACACCGTGGTAACATTTTGATTTCTGCTGGCATGTGGTCTCCCACCAATAGCTCCATTTAACCTGACTTATGAGTTTTACCCTCTGTATAAAGTCGCTATATAGTAGCGGGATTTCACGTACAATAGAAAGTTAATTACACTGGATGCCAAACTATCTATTCTCTCGTTACCCTTTATACCCACGTGACTAAGAATCCATTGGTACCCTAATTCTTAGCCCCTAGCTCGTAGAGAGGCGCACTCTTCGAGTATTTGGGTTATCAATGGGCATGATGGAGGCGCTGACAAGCCACTTCTAGTCTTCAAAGCTCTACAGGAGTCGCATAATACCACTACAAACTGAGGACGTAAAGAAAAAATATATTTCAATGCCTATAGGATAGCAAATAATCTGCTGTAAATATTGACGCGTAGGATTGTAGTTCATATTGTAGCAATTATTGCTCCAAGTCAACAGAATGGGGCCATTCAAACATAAACATCACTTACCCTATATCACCAATCTTGGAGAAGCACCTCGCACAACAAACATCCGACTACACAAACCACATGCGAGCAACTGACAACATTGAGCCCAGTGCCGTATCTCGCGCTAGAGACCACCACCACCACAACCATGATCAATCCGCCCAACTTCAAAGAAACGAAAAGACGAGAAGAAGATGGTAACTGCCAGGCTTTGCCAGAATAATATAGAATGTTCTTCTGCGGCGCGCCCCCTTCCTTTGTGCCTATCCTGTTCAAACGAGTGTGCCATATAAAAGACCATCCATCGAGGAAGACGTCACTCTTGGACTTGTCTGCGACCATGTAGGACTAAGCGTCTGCGTAACGGACATATTACGATAATGTAAGAATAAATCCAGTTTCGGCTTAAATGTAAATTATGGGAACTAGTCAAAATTATTTTTAGATCTTTTTCTATCAAATTTAATTATAAAGTATGTGCGTAAATCTTCATCTTTGATTCACTTTATAATGAGAGTATTGTAAAGTCAGATATTTCCTGTGTTATTGATATTAGGCATTATGTGCGAACTTTATACTCAACAAATTAACTTTATTTGTTTCTCAGTAGTATTTAGGTTAGATGAGTGTAGTAAATATGAAAATTGGAGAGTGTTGTTAGATCAGAATTTTCAATATTATCCATAATGATTGAAAGTCATACATTTCAAAATTAACTTTATTTTGTCTCAATTGAAAATGGTGTTGCATTTTGGGTTTGGTAAACATTAAGGTGGGAAAGTGTTTGAAATATGATGCCGAGATTTTCAATATTAGTAAAATGGAGTATTGCACTAGATTATTGTATATATCTACTAAACTTTATATTTTTTACTAGTTTCTCGATTGTACTTTTATGATAGCGTTGTTAATATCTTTTGTGTCAAAATAGTAACAAAAAAAACTTAAAGGGGTAATGTTAGAAAATATCCTCGATATTTATAATAGTACTATAATCTTGTTTGTGACATAGGCGAGGTTATTTTGAGTTCTGCAAGTAGGTTATTAGCGTTAATGTTAAATGGTAGTGACATTAGGTATATTTGATGGAACTAAAACTTTTATTAACATGTTGCATTTTCGCAACAGGTATTAAAAAGGTTAGTTAGCAGAGATCATATACTGTTTTAAGTATGATCATATTCAAATAATGTTATGCATCAATCTTTATATTTACGTAATATTTTTAGGGTACATAATAATAAATAACGTAATGATTAGAAGGAAAAGAGTAAATGTTTATGGAACAATGTTTTTATGGGATAGTATATATTTATGTTGATAATGCTTGGTCACTCACGACTAATAATATATATATATATATATATATAACTGAACTATTAAATGCTCTTCAAATAATATGCTTATTATTTAATAAAGTTTGGCATAAATGAAATCTAAAATATTCTAAGACTTGAATTTATTCTATTACATAATTACGCCATATTATCCCTATGTCTAAAAGGGTACGAGGGATTAGCCTTCGACCTTTTAATATATTAATGTGTTAGGCAACCTGTGAAGGTGCACCGTATTTTCCCGCTACTCACAAGAGTGAGTTGCGTGCGCTGGGAACATGTTAAATGTCCAGCACTTTATAACTCACAATTTTTAGGATATTCACTCTACGCGTTCCTCTTTATTTTATTTTATTTTTATTTAACTGTAGGTTTTGTTTATATTTATGTATTGAATCCCTCTAGTTTGGAGCTTAGGGATTACAATATGTCTGACCATAATTAATACTACTTTCATAGAAAGCTGTACCCACTAGGGCTGGCTCCCCTCCGTTCCTAACACCATCTGTAATTATGTCTGTATCTACTTTGTCTTTCTTCCATATACCTTAATGTATTTAACTTATGTTCGGTCGGAAGTGTAACTCTTTTTACTTCTGAATCAGGAATAGATAACACCATTGGTACGCCCCAAAGGGCATCATGCCCCCCAGTGATACAGTGTACAGGATTTGGAAGAGAAAAAAATATACTGACGCAGTTAATTCAAACCCAATATACTATCCACCAGAGATGGGCATGTTTTGTTTAACTGACATTGTTTTGTCTGAACATAATTTGTAAGGATCCGAAGTCTGCCCCGCAGATAGCTTGAGGTTGAATAATCTTTAATAAAAAACTTGTCCGCCAACAGACGGCGTATATACGACTTGTCTATATAATGTTTAGTCAATAGTTTACACGGGATGGGGGTCCGGAGGGTGAGTGATGGTGACTTGAGGGAGGGGGTGTCCAAAGGGATGTCCAGTTTGGAGAGGTGCAACAACATATATGTAGCTACTAGGTGGCAAAAATATAACTCCACCACTGGATTTAGGCTAATATAGTGATGCTTCTCACAAACTTAAGAACTAAATTATCACGTTTGAACGAAAGTTTTATACATAAAATTTGTCATCCGAACAAATTTAATCAGGTTTTTAGAGTTACTTTATTTCATTATATTTACCAAACTTTTAATATAAAGTAGTTTTTGAAAACAATATACAATTTAAGAGCCTACTTTAAATATATTGTAATATAATAATGCCCCTTTAAAGCTTATAAAAATGATGATCGTTTGAACATATACATAATAAACACTTTTTTTCATTCATACTCATTTAATTGTGTTATAAGCTAGCTTCTTTTCATCATAGTTACCGAACTTTCAATAAAATATTGTTTCTGAAACATTATACAAACTAATATATAAATATTGAAAGTAACTTTTCGTACAACCTATAAACTAAATCTACGTTTTAATTAAGACAACTATAAAAGTTTAGGGTTTATGAAACCAATATACACGCTAATAACCAACTTTAAATATTGTAGTCTTGGCAGAATGTAAGCAACATGGAGGATAGCTTCATATCTCTACAAATTTAAATTTTATATTAAAGATTGTATTCGTGAAATATTACCTTTAAAATTGAATTTCATATCTTTTAATGCAAATGTTTCTTCAGCCACGTGTGGCATAATACTTCACTATTTTCAATAACTTGTTTATTTTCCTGGTACATGTTTCACACAAGAACGTTGAAATATTTCCTTATATCAGTCCCCTCACAATAAGTAGAAGTCAAACCAGAGCGTCACGCTTTTGTCATTTGCAAGGGTGGTGTTTGTATGGATTCAGTATAGTGTAGTGATAAATACATACGTTATGAAAAGTATAGTGTAGTGATAACTATACTTTATGGGAGGTATATCTTAGAATCTCCACTATACCGACCAAGTTGGCACCATATGTTGGTGACGATAGTTTCAACTTCGCAGATAAAGGGTGTAATGTGTTCAGCACCACGAACACCATTAATCTTAATTTTCTAGTCCGGGGCCAATACTTTTATAGAGCCTCCAATTATGTATTTGCTATTGAGTTTAGTATAGTGGCATTGTCACTTTGCAGTTCTTAGCAAAATAATGGGTCTATCGTATTAATAATCACTGAGTTATTATTTTAAAATGCAAGGGTTGGTTAGCCTGTTAAAATATATGTGTTCCGGTTTTTATTAAAGTCTTTTTCCGGTCTACTGTGTTAATAGACGTGTTAGTATTAATTTTTAATCTAAATCATTCAATATCTCAACCATCTGAATATTATATCTCATTTTAAACAAATCAATGTATTTTTTTTATAATCAATTGATTTTTAAAATCAATTTTAAATACATAATGTTTAATCCATTAACGTGAGAATTTTATATAGGTTCTCGTTATGCTTATGGTTGTAAATATTTTGTTTTAGTGCCAGGATGGCCCCAAACGGAATAATATGATCCCTAATGGGCATTTCCATAAAGATTGGCAACGCTTTGTGAAGACTTGGTTCAACCAACCTGCCCGTAAATTCAGACGAAGGCAAAACAGGATCAAAAAGACGCGTGCTATAGCACCTAGACCTGCTGCAGGACCTCTTCGCCCTATTGTTAGATGTCCAACATTCCGTTATCACATTAAACTTCGTGCAGGCAGAGGGTTTACGTTGGATGAGGTCAAGGTTGGTAGTGAATATCTTTGACAACTTCTAAAATCTAATTATATTGGCTAGTTTGAGTTTATATGTCAAGAAGTGTTCCGATTGGCCAGGGCAAATCGGTCAATTTTTTATCAATACTTTCCTATTTAATTTCTGCATATAAATGCTTTCTATATCACAAAAAGTAAATAGCACAATAATTTAATATAAAAAGAAACTAGTTAAAAGTTTACTATTTACAATAAGATTTGGCCTCAAATCATTTACGTCTTTTTGACATGTTTAGATTTTTATACTAAATTAAACTTAGTATGTAAACAAATTTCAGAACCATGAATAGAACATATCCCCACATTTACATTTACACACTCACAATGACACAATTATGTACAAATATAAAGAGAATGTAATCACTAAACTTATTAGAATAGACAGGTGTCTCGCTGATTGTGTTATACTTATGCATACTAACCTGATTACACTATTGTTAATAGGTCTACATCACTGATTATGGGGTTGTGAGAACAAAACAAAAAAAAAGTTACAAATGGGACAATCATGCATTCCAATGGTCTTTCTGAACACCAGGACAGTCACCAAAAAATGGGACCGTTTTGGAAAACCTGGATATCTGGCAATCCTAGTCATTGTTGATTCATTCGAGAGTATTGTGTACCATAATAATATGACAATATTATAATATTTGCCTAATGACGTATGTTTTCTTATTTTAACTTTAAACAATAACTCGGCAAACCAAGTTCACTCGAGTGCTATTAATTGTTTCTGGTTTTCATGTTTTAGAAAATTAAAAATATAATCGTCTTAATCACAAAGAAAATTAAGTACATAGAGCAGTGGTCTTATTTCAACACCTTAAGTATTATAGTATGTAATAGGTTAGGTAGGCTATTTACTATCATAAACATCCCCATTCTAAGTTTGGCCTATTAAATCTCAGTGCACCAACAATTTTTTTTTTTCTTTGATAGGGTACCATTATCATTTACATGCATATAATGTCAAACTTCACTTTTATTTCTATTATGTACCGGGCACAGCATTAAAATCCAATTAAATCAATATGTGTAACTGGAAAATTTGGAAAAGTCAGTGAATTTAAATACTATTTGGCTGGACACCCTCTCATTGTACATTTGATATAAACCTTAACAAGACTAAGGTGGCTGATTTATATGATAGCTTGTAATCTTAATTGATCACACAAATGTATTGACAATATATGCATGTTCATCACAGACTCTGCCTAAAATATAGAAGAATACTGATCTCTATACTATGTGGATAGCTGATCCAACTAGGAGCGAACGGCGCCATCTTGCTCTGACCCAAATAGTGCTCTGTTTTTGATGTAATCACATTGGATTTACTGGGTTTTTGTTTAGTCATTTTCTAGGTTTTATTTACATATCACTGTGATGCCTGCATGTGTATGAGCAATAATATGAGATTTAAAAAATGATTCCATGGTTTTAAGGTTGTAAAGTTCCAAGCTGTGATGTTAATAGATTACATGAAGTTTCAGTTGTGCAATTTTACCAATATGGCCAAGCGGTACTCGGTCACTTAGAAGAGATTGGTTTCCATTAATTAATATCAATAAATTTTGAATTTAGTGATTTGTTATTACTACACTTTAGTGACTGTAAACTGTAGAATAAATTCAGCAATTTTTAGCAAAAAAAATTAACTTAGAGATAAAGTTAGTTATTGGGTTACTCTACACCCTACAATTTCAGATACTACATCATCTCACTCAACGAGCCCATTGTAATTGTTTAAAGATGTTAAATAGGGGGTAGTCCTTAAACCACATAACGTTTTGAGGGTGGTGGGGGGTATCTAGTCTCTACATGGTGTTACATAGGAGGGTGGTGTACATCACAGTGTTAGAAATAATATTATTGTTCATGTTTCCACCTTTGATAAATGCACTTATAGATAATGTCCGAATATTGTAACGATATTTCTCTCGAAATATTGGTACATATGCCTGCTGGCTACAGATGAGTTGAGGGTGGGTTGGAGTTTGCGATAACTAATGAGTAGGGGGCGGATTTATAGGCACTAAAATTTTTAAAAAAGGCAGGCAAATAGGCACTAAAAATTTCAAAAATAGGCAATTATAAAGTAAAAAAGGCGTAAATAGGCATTAAAAAAGAAAAAAATAGGCACAGTAATGCAAATAAAAGGGCACCAAAACACTAAATTTCTTTATTATTCATTCTTAAAATTTAGCATACACTTTCCATAAACACAAATTAATTACTATTAGAGTTAATTACCAAATACTCCAAGATTTTCAAGTGTAAATTTGTGTTCTGTTGTCAGACAAAATGTTTTTTATAGTGTGAGAAACTTCTCTCGACTTCACATGAAGTCATCGGGCAAGACATCAGACTGGCTTATCGCAGTTGAGCCAAACTTTACTTTGGGAGTGATGTAGTTTGTCCTTCTAAGATGTCTGCAATACTTGCCATCAATTTCCACCCAGGGCTTCGCTGCAAACCCTGTTAAATTTGTCGACGATGGCTGTGCCAAATGAGCCAGAAGCCTGATTTCAGGTTTTCTTCTATTCCCGTATTATCTTCACAGCTTTCACAAGAGGCAAATCCCTCGCCTCTAAAGCTGTGATTGCTCCAGGAAGATTTCCAAAATTGCTTTTTACATATGCCAGTGGTTTCATCAACAGCAGCCAGAATCATGACTCTTCAATATCTTCTCGGATATTCTTCAACTGTCTTAAACTAAATAAAAAGAATATTTATTCTAATTAGTATAAATCAATACAATTTAGTTAATATTTTTAATTCAGAAAGAAAAAACTGCTATTGTAAAAACTTACAGATAAATAGGTTGAATGCAAGTATTGTTTCCTCAGAGTTGATTCATCTGATATCTTCATTTTGGTATATTTGTTGAGAAAAGCATTTGAATCTGGATTCTCCAGCTTCTTCCAAGTAATACTTGCAGCTACCATCACAGAGCATAAGTCGTAAAAATTGCTCTTGGGTTTTATCTGATCATTAACTTAAGGAAAAGATTGTTTTGATCCGGTTTTCTTCTGCAATTCTTCATATGTATTGCAGTATTTTTGTGTTGTTCTAGGTGATACTTCTTCTCGCATTTTACCTAAATTTCATCCAATAATATATGTGAATTCTACAAATTAACAAAGCATCATCTAACAAGAGAACTAAGTTTTTTTTTTAAGATAGTTATGCCACGTTTAGTAAATATTTCCACTTTTTCGTTGAAATCCTTCAATAATAAATAAACTAGTTTGAACAATGGCAAATAATCGTGTCTACTTTTAAACTGTAGCCAAAATATTTAATAAAAACCTTGACTGTCAAAATTAATCATTTTCTTTCCGCTTTTGAAAAGGTAACTTACCTTTGGAACATGCCTGACAAAAAAATTATTTTGCCATCGTTGTGAAATTCTTATCACCACCAATTCACTATTTGAATAGCACACTTTTACACGATTTATCTTTAGGCAGTTTCTACTAGTTCAATAATCTACACTGAGTCCAATACAAAGAAATATTAATGAACAGATATGCACATCCAACAACATTGTAATATACACAACCACTGAATGAGCTGACACTGTTGTGCACCAGAAGAAAATCTTTGTAGACAGTCTGACCAGTTTGAACCAATCAGATCACTGGACACATGGGTTTTTCCTATGAATAGTGAGTATCCACGTGGACTGACCTAAGGAGGGGGGGGGACTGCAAGTATTTAGAAAGAAAAAAGAGGGTATGGGAAGAGAGAGATAGAAAAAAGGCACTTTAAGGCTCCATTTGTAAAATAGGCACTAAACACATGAAAAGGCATTTATAGGCACTATAAAGGTCATCCCACTATCTTCGCAATCAACGAAAATAAACTTATACTTCAGAAGTCTACTTTTCAAAGCATAGGGATAAAAAAAAAGTCATTTAGGGCAAAATCCACCCCTACTAATGAGGTGTAGTGAAGGGACAAAACTGAAGTACACGAAATGTCAGGGAATAACCTGACACAATTGGTGCCACTTGATTTTATCTAATTTGGGAACCAAGACCCTTTAAACCTAAACTACAGTTAAATTTAAAGTCTACCGCCAGTTACGGTGACCGCAAGAAAAATCCATTTTATCTCCCTACAACTCATTAGTCATCCTGAAAATGAAATGTTGAATACACAGATTTACTTTAAAATTTTAATTAAACATGACCTTGGTTAGAAAGTTACACAAAATGGTTTTACATTAGGGAAATCTTGTATGGTACATAAGATTGATCGAAAACAGGGGGGAAAAGATTTGAAACAAAAAGATAATTATTAAGTGTAAGTTAAGCTAAAGTTAAACAATGGTAAAACCCTCTTAAACATAATTTCAGGGAACGACCGAAACCAAATTAGGTGCACTTTATGATTGAAAAGCTACAACTAAACTTTCGAACTCCTGAATAGGCTTAAGCAACAGCGAAAGTATCAACTAAACCTCCTAATTCTGAATAAGCTTAAGCAACATCATAAGTTTTAAACTAAACTTTCTAATTCCAGAATAGACTTAAGCAACTTCATATGTTTATACATACAGGGCCTCCCGTAAACTTCTTGAACACACACACATATATATATGTTTTGGTCGTTCTCTGAAATTATATATATTATATATATAGCACAAGCTTAGCCACAAACCAGGGTTCATACCGCACTACTCGTGAGGGTCCAAACCAATTATGGCCTAACATGAAATTTAATATTCCAAAATGGGGTGAAATGTATCCTTATAGATTTATTTCCATAAATTAAAGGACAGGTTTATATTGAAATTGCCCGTATAACTTGTGTGGCTTGACACGGTTTGGCCGCTCGTGGGGACTGTGTGAGGGTCTGGCATCTCCTCCCACAGGATCATGGTAGCCACCAAACTCCTACATGTCCTTCAGGACGAAATGTTTGGGAACCGAAAAAGAGTCTTATTCGCGTAGCCGGGTGGGAAGACCATGAGTAACATCACATTTGTTAAAAAAAAAAGTAATAGTACTCAGTTTCCCCAAATGTGCATTGATAATACAACAGTAAAAATCAAGAAATATAAACCAAACAATTTTCTTAGTTATGAAAAAGAGGTGTACACTTTATTAAATTCACAGATTGTGTTCATATAACTATGTTTGTGCTGTTTGCCTAAGTATGGGGGGTCTAATCACAAGAACCGAAGCCGCCTATTGGGATTTTAAAATTCAATAATTCGACCTATTTATACATTCAGGCTCAAAAGAATGAATAAGTTTTAAAGTTATAAAAATATAATTAGCAACCAGCTAAGAATTAAGCACTAACACCAGTGTTCCTGCTCCAGTGGACGTGCACCCATTACTACAAAACATTTTTGACCCACATGGCTGATAAGTTCAGTAAATAGGAAATCTTCCATTAATAAAATGCCTGAATAGAAAAAAATACACTTACCGTGAAAGGGGTTTCTTCGAGACTCGATTAACGCACAAATATTATATATAAAAAAATTTAATAACCATAAAATACATTCCAAGCTACAAAACTGCACTTGGAAAATAGTTTTTACATGTCAGAATCACATCTTGATGGCAGTCTCAATCCTCCTTCGCACATCCACGATGAACAGACAGATCATTCCTGCCTAACCTCGTATTAATTGGCGTTCAAATGCCATCAGCATTTTATTTTTCTCATTCTCAACTCAACCTCTGCGTGCTTAGGTGTTATTGTCTGCCCGAGGCTATGAACACCAAGCACATTTGAAAACCCATATTTCATGCGCATGACATTGACATGTTTATACTCACACTCTGTTTAAATTGGTCCATCTCTACCTCCTCGAGTGACCAGGTGGTCTAGGGTAAGTGTCAGACTTCTGTGCTGGAAGTCTGGGGTCAATCCTCAGTCCCGGCACAGATTTATCTGTTTGCCAAACCCATCCTTCACATCTGACAAGACATGTATTAATAAATTGATTATTGATTGTATTTTATTGATTATTTTGATCAGATTTTATCCATGTTCTTTGCCTTATTTCGATATGCTAACGAAAACTATGTGTTTACATTATGATTCAAGGGAGCCGGTTTGACTGCAGGATTTGCGAGGTCAATTGGTGTTGCCGTAGACCATCGCCGTCGCAACAAATCAATTGAATCACTCCAACAAAATGTTCAACGACTAAAGGAGTACAGATCCAAGTTGATCCTGTTCCCAATCCACCAAGCAAGAAACTCAGGAAGGGCGAGGCCACTGTAAGTCTAACTAACTTATCAATTAGTGATTTTAAAATCTATGAAAAAAGAGTTTAAAAGTGCTATTAAATATTGTAGTGTAGGCTACATAATAGGGAAGGAAGAGAACTTGAAAATATACTTCGGAATTGTCTCTTAAATATGTTTTATTAGTATAACTGCAACTTCTTTGTTGTGTTGCTATATATTCATGCTGACTACTGAGAGGTAGAACAGGGAATTTAAATACTTGGGACTAATTCTGCGCCTAGACATAGCAATCTTTACTACATGAGTTGGTTGTTGCACAGGATTTGTTTTAAAACACATTTACAAAGGGATGCTTTAAGCATTAAATATGGAGGGAAAAAAACTTCGCAACACAACTTCCTAAAGAGGAAACTAAGGTTATGTTTTCTTTTTTGCAGGAAGAAGAAAGGAAAGTGGCAGTCCAACTGAAGACTACTGTGATGCCATCAAACAACACCACGATTAAGCCCAAGGCTCGCAGAGTGACAGAGGAAGACAAGAAGTTCTCTGCCTTCACCACTTTGCGCAAGGTCAGACACCAATGAATCTCGTTTAGAAAACATTTACAACAATTGTTTTATTTTCTTTTGGGTTATGGAGGTTTTGTTGCTCCTATTATTTACTTCCAGTGGCATGTTTTATTAATATAATAGGATTATTATATTTTAGGGCATGCACAAGATAGTAAAAAAAGACTTACTGGGCTGTCCAAATCTAAATAATTCTTGAGTCTAAATAAAACCACATTCCCCTATGATGACGCAAACATTGAAACTTAGTCTTCTAGTTTTGTAGTGTCCACACTCAAGGGAAATTATGAAAAATATGGAATTTAAACTGGCAAGAAAATGTTTTTTTTGTTTTTTTTTAATTTTAATTATCAGGGAAAATGATATATTGGGTAGGCTAGGAACGAGAAATGTCTTCATTGCATTCCATTGAAACAGTTTTAATCAGTTTGTGTGTTTATTTATATTGAATTTCAAAAAATAATTATAACATTCCATTCTTAGTTTTTTTTTAAGTAGTCTTTAAAAGATGAATCATGGTTGAGTGAAAAGCTATTTATGGTAAACTGTTTATATTTTATGAATATTGATGTTATCATATACATCTATTTTTGTAGGCGCGTGCTGATGCTCGTCTGGTTGGTATTCGAGCCAAGCGAGTGAAGGACGCTGCGAGAACCTGAGGATGTTTCGAAGGCCGTACCAAGGAAGGCAAAAAGAAGAAATAAACTATTTACTTTCTACAATGCTATGTTGTGTAATATATAAAATAAAACTGAAAATTCATTTATCTTCTTCTAAGGAAACCTAAAACACAGAATTCCCAACCCTGAACAAATATGATGAAATTAATACTAGAGACTCACTGGTCAACAAAATTAAACTTTTTTATTCGTCAATGATATGAAAAACACACTTCTTCTAGCACGTCTAGGTTTTAAATGATAGGTCTAATTGTTCCTAATGACATAATTAATTAGGCTGGTAAGACATTTAATTTAATTATGAGACATTAACTAGAACCATATAATTATAAAAACAAATCGTTTTATGTTGATTTTCCTTTGTACACTTTATCCGGAAGGTCACAATACAGCATCCAGGATTAGTCTGCCATGCTTTTAGTTCTAGTGCACTGAGGCATCCTCTAAGTCTTGAGCCTGCATAAGTTCCCTGATTTGAGGGCTTATCTTTGGGAATTTATTAGCTATTGAAAACTATAGTGCCTTTCATTAAGCTAAGCTTAATATGGTGTGAAGTGGGACACATTGGGCATTGCATTCCTGGATAAACAACGGGTTTGTGACACCTTGTATGCTCATTGGGGGTGACTGGTGGTCTAGGGGTAAGGTGTCAGACTTCTGTGCTGGCGGCCGGGGTTCAATCTCAGTCCCGGCACAGATTTATCTGATTACCAAACCCTTCCTTCACCTTGATAAGACATCTTGTGAATGTGGGGAATGCCAGGCCTCCACCGTGGTTCGGATTCCACGTTAAACTGTAGGTCCTTCATTTCATCTCACAATCACCCTACCATTACACATTAGCGTAAGTGCGTATAACCCGAATGGGTAGAAGACGTGGGTGCTAATATAATAATAATGTATGCTCATTAATATACCGGATCACCGCAGATATTCCACTAACGAGTGTTATATTGAATTGTGTTGAGTAGTATTCATGTTATATATCTTCTTTAGATGAGTGAGTACGCAATTGGAATGCTTGTCTTTAAATTCCCATAATGACGAATTTCTTTCACATTTGAAGAGTCAATGAAGATGTGCAATTCAGATGCAATGTGAAACTGTGATAAGTGCGTGAAGAGTAATTAAATCACAAAAATAACTGAAACTGTCCACTGTGAAGCATGTTGCCAATTCATGATTTCATTTTAAATAGACAAAACTCAAAAACATTTTTCTCAAGTAAATGTTTCTGCTTCAGTCTTGAGGTGAGTAAGTTTTGCTTTATCTTTAGAGTGTGCTAAGTCTTTAACAAGATCATTAAACTCGTCAAAATGTCTCTGGGTCCCATTAATTTTTGTCAGGGGTAAAGTCAATAGTATTGGAAGAGTCTGGATCTACATTTGTTAACCTTCGTTATATTCCATTTTGTCTTCCAACAACCCAACCTCTGGAGGTATTGGAATGGGCATTGTGTCATGAGGGACTGGTCTAATTGCAGAGGCGAGAGTTTAATCTTATGCTTGGTTTTGGCTGAGAATCCAGTAATATTAATGTTACAGAAGTAACAATCACCAACATGGTCTATATAGGCTCTCTCCTTATCATGCGTATGCCAAATAACATGTGCCCAAGTCTTTATTTGGTCACCGAGTGGACAGCCGAAGTAGAGAAGGTAAATCTTCGGAAGAACCTTCATGATTGCATGACATTGTAGTGTTGATTTGTAAGAACCACATACAAAACAAAATTTATTAGGATTTTAAAACTTGCGAGGCAAGATGCTATTATCACTTTCAATTACCTGAAGGAAAAGTGAAACCTAAATCAATAAAACATAGTTTGCCTACAGAGTATACTTCATAATGTAGGAGAAAGTAGTATAGTATCAGATACACAAGACTATTTTTTTATTACCCGCCTGGTGGCGTAGTTGGCGAACGCACTTATTGTGTTTAGCTCGATTGCTAAGGACGGGGAGATCGAGGTTCGAATCTCAGTCGGGTGAATAGGGGTGGTTTTTCCTAAATGGTTTTCCACTCTCCCTCACCAAATGCGGGTTCACTTCCTCTAATTCAACCTTCCCAATTCCTAAATCCATTAACATAATTAGTACTTAAAGCGTTATAACCCTAACGGGTAGTAAAAAGACAGTGCTAAATATTATAATTTTTATTAAATGAAAATGTGACAGCTGATTTCATGTTCTCTTTTTTGCGATTTCTGCACAAACCATCCCTATAGTATAAATACCTCCACCCCCTACTTCCAAAGCAAGTACAATTTATATTTTGTTAGATCATCATACAAGCATACGTGGTATTGAAACACTAGGTTATAGAATATTTACAAGTCTTTGATGGGAGTCTGCAAACCCCCCCTGGCTATGTCAATTGACTATAAGTGTTATCAAACAAATCAATATCATACCTTGTTTATGAGTTTGAATTTTACTGAATATCAACAAAAAAAGATGTACTTACCGTATGTATGAGAGTGAGAAGTCTTGAAAATGTAGTTGAGACAAAAGCACCAACACTTGTGATCCTTAGAGCTCAATGAAGCACCTTCAACTAACTTGTTTGCAAAGGCAGGAATAACTAAGAGTAACCAAAACACAAGCTGTCCAATATACCACTGTCCCGTAAACGGCTCCATTAGTATCCCCAAAAGTTTTTGTTATGATTTGATATAACTTTACTATTAATGTTTTTGGTTATGTATTATTAACACCTTTTATTTATTCATATACAGTCTGACAATTTACTTATAAAAGGAGTTATAAACTAGTTCATAATTGGTGTTTAAATAAGGTTCTTCTGGCACTTCAATTTAACAAGGATCACTTGGAGCTAAAGAAAAAGGTGAGGTTATTTTTTTTTAAAAAGCAATGATTTTATATTCTGAAAGTGATATTATTTAGGTCAACATGAGTGAATTAGTATTCATTAACAAGAATTAAGGCTTGGTTCTAGGAAACAGCACACTTTTGGATACCCAACAATTTCAACACCAACATTAGGTTACTAGCATATTATGGTGAGCACACAGTGATGTTTAATTTTATTCCATACAGTAATTAAATGGCTTCATTATTGATCAAAGTGGTGCTATTGTATCTGGACTTGTTCCAAACGAGTACTGATATATTTTACTGTTTATTTCCCACCCCAAGTTAATTGTTAAACTTTTCTTACATAGTGAGCCAATACTAACTCTTAATGAAAAACATGCCATCTGTGGCGAAGATTATTTTCCTTATGGTTTGTTCTTTTTGGAGGCGGTCAGAACATTGCTGTATGTCAAACATGAAATTTTGAGTCCAACTTTTTGCACATGTTAACCAAACTGCTTCTAACATGTCTTTTGCCATTCTTTTGACAATCCTTCTCCTCCTTGGCATATTCATACGAAGTGGCGATTATCTATGCCTGGTGTTTTGTACTTCCTGTGATTTTTCAGACTCTCCTCTTTTTTGTTTCAACTGATTTGATGTGTTAAAAGCAGGTAAATACCTGCGGTCCCATGATACTGTTTTAGTTACAGAACTAGGATAAAAACTGTCTACATTTTTCGGTTACATATTATGTGTAATATATATTAACATATTAGTAGAGAAATTAATACACAAGAAACATTTTCCACTTTTAGAATATTGATATTTCAATATTATTACCAATGTTTTACAAATTGCTAAATCGTCAATTTATGTTTACACCAAAACTCGATGCTTGCAGCGGGTCCATGTCTATTATGTCTCGCTTGGACCTAGCCTGAAATCTTTTTGAGGCCAAATGAAAAAAAAAAAGCATGTATACGTTGAAAATTATATAGCAATGACATGTTTACCAAATTACAAATAAATTTGTGTGTATTTAAATAAAAAACTCTTCTATTTATGCTATTTGTGTGAAAACCGTAATATTAAATTTGTGATATCGCAGATCAAATTTCGAATGCCCCTATTTATAAGCTAACTTTTGAACTTGTGCACACAATTCCACATTGACTTGCTCAAGGCAGACCTATCTTCTCACTCGCTGACAACAAGCCGACTCCATCCCAACAGCACACATCACCAGCGGGCCATACGTAGAGAACTACTGTCAAACATGTACCACAGTACAAACAGTTTTCTGTAGTTAAACCTTTTGTGTCTCTGACTCTTGGTAGATGGGTTAGAATGTTGTATTAGATTTGATTTATTACATTGGCGAATTTGCTCACCATATATAACAAACCAGGAACCTCCAGGTTCTCAACCTTAGATGACTGTGTCTCCTTTTCTCCTAAGCAGGCACTATTCACACCAAGCAGTCATTTCTACTATTGTTAATAAATTATAATTATTAAATATATATAATACAACATTCTACTCGTTACAAGAGTCAAGACACAAGGTTGAACAACAACTACATTAACCCAAGCAAAAATTATTTGATAATCATAGAAACTAGGAAAACAGTAGTATGTTGACCATGATCTAGTCTAGCATGCTCGCATACTATAGTTTGTGTTTTACTCCTCTTTGCTGAAACGGGATGATTGTACCTGTAAATTACATAAATTATGCGTTTTTGGTGTTTTTTTATAGTAATTTTAAGTAGGCCTACAGTTTTTTGGTGAGTGTTTAGGCACTTGCCCTTCTAATCCTCTGTTCAATATTTGAATCAAAATCTGTTGTATAGTGGATAGAGGATGATGAGAAGGTAAGCGCCAGGCTGGTACAATCCCTCTTCCACATCATGGTTTTGTTTTTTTCTAAGCCAACATATTTATAAAATAATATTACTTCACACTAATGTTACTGTGTCCAAGCTCACTTCAACGCGAGGATACAATATCAACTGCAAATTCACTTCACATCATATAATCCTTGATAGCACAAGAAAAAACACTTCATGGTTTGGCAGCCAGATAATCGAGCTTTATACTGACTGATAATAGATAAAAATAAAAGAATAGAAATGTCGAGCTGAAGAATGGAGGTGAAGGTGAGTATGCATGAGTTGACCCCTGATTGTAGAAAGGTTGTGAATGAAAAAAAATGCATTAATATTATAATTTTAATATCTAATATAACGACAACAATAGTATATTTTTCTTCATAATAAAAGTGGCAATTTGTACCAAAACTCTATTTGTGCATGAGACCCTCCCCTCACCCCCTTAATAAATTCTATCTACAACAATCGTTTGGCACACTTGAAATCTACCCTGGTGATTACTCTTTAATATAGTTGACACATATAAACATTATCAATTCACTATTATGTACAACACTAATGATAACACTTGTTTGTTGGAGGTGTTTTAAGACGTGGTGTATGGATAGCGAATATTTTCAGGCCTTCGACTTGATGTTCACGAATGTCGGTCTGTTATTTCTTCTTACTGTTGTCATATGTTGGCAGTAGGCAAAGGTACGGGGATCGAATGTGCAGCTTAACAACTTACTCTGCTTCCTGCATGTCCAGTCATACTAAGCACCATTCACGTAGCCATGATAAATTATTCTGGTATTTGATTCTGTTCTTGTGCCTTTTATTACGCCCTGGGTTGGCGAATATAATTAAAAACCCAAGCAAACAAACTTTACTTAGGGTAAAACCTTTATCTAAAACAAAATATTATAAAAGTTTTTACAATGGTTGTAAATACTTGCAAAAAAATCTATAATCCAACTTTTTGTTTCTGCATTAATTAGGAATGATATAATTTAATTGCTTTTCTATAGCAAAAATCAAAATAATAATTAGTAATTAATGATGATGATGGTCTTTGTTTACATGGCAAAGTAAGGGTGCAGCCTTCTTTCCACTTACCCAGGGCCAATAAAAACATACTAACTTATACTTTATAGAAAACAAACACATTTGTTACTAGAAGAAATAAAAAAAAGAATCCACACTTATTCATTACACTCAATTAAAGTAAAAGTATTTTCAAGAACTCAGTTTAGCTTTTTAGACAAGATTTATATTGTGGTGACCATGCTTGATGATAAATTTAGAGGTTAGATGACAAGTTAGGAGTTATCTTGTTTGTTCAAGACTTTGTGTACAGTAAAGAAACATGCATTATGTTTGAGTCTATGTATGGGAATATACTATATCTATGTAGAGTGATTCTGATTTTGTAGCACGAGTGTGTTTATCCTTCAGAAATAGGAATGTTGCCATTCAATAGGTTTCAATTTAAAATTAACTATTTCATTTCATTAAATGGATGTGTTCAATAGTTGCACACAATGTCCACCCCTTCAATGTAGAGAGATTAGAAAAGTAGCGCCACTTGAAGGAATCTTGATTGTATTGTTTACGTCCCCCAGAACACATCAGTTATTTTTTTAAATACTAAAAAAAAAAACATACATTTTAAAAAAATAAAAACATCATTGTTTTTTTTTATTAGCTTTGTGTATGTAATGGTTGGCTAGTGACCCCAAAAAACCCCACAAAAAGGGTCGACATTTAAAACCAATCCACTGTACCAAAATGGTTAAAAAAAGTAGTTAGCAGGGGGTATTTCTGGTAATGAAAGTAATAATTTTAATTTTTTTAAACTAACATGTTGAAGGGTAAAATTTTTTCCCAAATCCCCAAGGGGGTTTGGGTTTTTTAAAAATTTTTTGTTTTTTTTTCAAATTTTTTTCCCAGTTTTTTTAATGTACATATTTTAAAGTATTTTTTTTAAAAAATATATATTACCCAAAATTGGCATTATTTTAAAACTTTTTTTTTTTATACAATACTTGGCACATCACTCTAAAAATTTTTAATGTTTTGAAAAAATTTTGGTCTCAATAAACAAATGTTTTTTAAATTTAGTCCTTTTTAAAAAAAAATTTTACTTTTCTGAAAAATACTTCTCTGAATTAATTTTATATCCACTTAAAATAAAGGTTTAAAAAAGTAAAAAAAAAACTACCCAAAAAAAAAATAAAATTTTTGTTCATCTTTGGCAAATAAATTGGCTGAGAAAAATTTTTTACGTAGTTGAAGTCTAGTCATACTCTTTTAAAGTCGTTCAAAACCTGAAAAATTCGCTGTTATAAATGGTTGTAATATAATCTTTTCAAGGATGAAATAAAGTTTTTTAAAAAAATTTGGGTTTCTTCTGGATAGTATTAAAAAAAAAAAGTTAATGAAACTAAATTTTTTTTTTAGTGATAATATTAAAAAGATTTTTTTATAAACAATTATATTTTTATTATAAAAGAACTTAGGAGGAAAAACTGTCTGTGCAGGGACATTATATAAGGGAAAGGTTTAGAAAAAATGTTAGGAAGGGAGGGGGGAAAATGATTGAAAAAAGGAAAAACCATTCGGGGGAGTAAAAGGAG
The DNA here is from genome assembly GCA_039000515.1 of Timema cristinae. Lineage (NCBI taxonomy): Eukaryota > Metazoa > Arthropoda > Insecta > Phasmatodea > Timematidae > Timema > Timema cristinae. The sequence continues at coordinate 14,267,417 of JBCFYV010011164.1, read as the reverse complement.
GGGGTTTTAAAACATGGCTTATTACAGTCTGAGTCTCTCACTCAGTATTTCGTCTTGTCACACTAAATAATCAACAATACTTTTGATATCTGCAATTGGGGGTGTGAGTGATCTAAAAATATTCTCAACAACTTTAAATAAGGCGGGTTCAAATCCGGTTCGGGGTGTCTTATGGTTTTACTATTCTTTTTTTATATAAGTAGTTGTTTTTTACCATTAATCTTCTTCCCCCATTCCCCTTTCCCTTTTAATTTAGGTTTTGATAACCTGCTATTAAAGGTATAAGCCCCACAAGGGAGCTTTTTTTAAAAGGACTCACCGCAAAGTACATGCCCCCAAACATCTTTTTTTCTGTAGAGGGGTTCTCCACCCACGGCCCCCAAAATGTTGGTTGGGTCAAATTTCCGGTGAAAAAATACCAATCTCTTGGGCACCCCCCTGGTCCTTCGCCGTTGGAGGGCAAACTTTTTCCGAGAAAATACTCTTTATCAGTTTGACACGATTCCTTTCCCCTTCGAATGGAGTTGTCACATTTCGTTAGCTTTTTCGGCCCCCCAAATGGGATAAACCTTTCAATGCAGAAAAGTTTTGGAGTGAGGATCCTAAATCTCTTGCCCCAAAGTCACGACCAACCTGAAAACGAGTAAAAGAATTTGGGAAAAAAAACATTTCATTTTAACTAATGGTGTGGGACACAAAAAAAAATTAATAAAAACAATAAATACGGTGTATAAAAAAAAATTAGAAATTAGGCCCCTAAAGAATGTTTTCAACAAGGTAAAAACTTATGACCCCCGTGTTTCAGGGTGAAAAAAAGAAATGTTCAAATTACCCGGGTTGGTTCTTTAGTATTTTTTTTTTCAATACAAAAGAAAATTCTAAAAAATATTCCAGTATTTTTTTCCCTCTTTCCCCGGTGTGCAAAAATGAGATTCACAAAAATTTTGTGAACTACTATTATTTTTTGGGGAGTTTCATGGCCCCAAAAACATTTTAAAGGCTGTAGATTTGTTATAAGAAATGTGGAATTTTCTGTACCATATGAGTTATGTAGACATGAAGAGGGACCAGATGGTAATTTTGAGGCAGTAGCCTGGCTCGCCCGTGTTAGTAAAGGACACACCAAACCGAAGGGATAGCCGACGTTACCTTCTTGTAGTAAAGGGGGGGGAAGGTTGATGCCGATTGGAAAGTTCTGCCCTGAGTTCGGGGCTTGGCCCCCCCAATTGTCCGTTACATGGAGTCATGTCGGGAGTCACAGTGCTTCCCAGGGGCAGGTTCTGGGCATCCACTCAAAAAATCCGGGTTTGTTGACTGGTTGGGGGCACCAGAAGTAGCTCGAGTAGTGATTTAAAATGTGTTATGGAAAGTGCACTATAAAAAGTGATATTAATTTTCATACAAAAATTAATATTTAGGATGTTTGGAAGAAGTTTTGGTTTACAATTGCTGTTTGGCATGGTTCCCTCCTAATGAAGAGAAAATGAAGAAAAAAGGGGGAAGTGGGAAAAAATAAAAAAAAGATGGAAGGCGATGGTCTTGAATTACCGGAACTAATAAAGGGATATTTTTTTTGTTTTTATCCAAAATTTTTTGGTTCCTTGACAATTTTTTTTCCTTCATTTTTTAATAATCAAAATTTTAAAAAGTTAAAACAATCTTTTTTAAAATACTAATTTTTTTTTCCGTTTTATTAAATCCAATGTTTTTTGGGAAAAAATTATGAGGTTCCCAAATGTGTAATATTAGGCGTGGGGAGACCCCAAAAAATGAAAAAAATTATCTCACTTGTCCGAAAAATTGAAAAAGTGAATCTCGAAATTTGAGAAAAAAAAAAAAAAAAAGCAAAATAATGGCCCTAAGAAATTTAAAAAAAACACAGGAATTTATTATTTCCAATAATACCGTAATAACTCGAAAATAGCCCCTGCTCCCCCCTATTTATATTGTAAGAATTTTAATTCTGTCAATCTATATTTTATTTAACTTTAATTTATTCTTAAGTGATTATTTATTTAAAACTTTATCTTCAAAGGACATTGCATTGCGTCGAAGGAACACCTAAGAATAATGGCCGCTTCATACAAGGAGGAAAGAAATTGACTCCATCAGTGAGGGAGGGGAGAGATGTAAAAAGAAGCAAGTTTTTGTTTGTTTGTTTGTTGGAATTGTTGTGGAAGAAAAGGGAAGAGACGCGGAAGTTTTAAGAGAAACCAAAGAGTTTTTTTTTGTATTTTCTTTTACTGATTTGAAGAGGGATTGTGAGAATGGCAGTGCTTTATTAGTGATGATAGCTTCACAATTATGCCAGTGGAGTATGGTACCATGTCCTGAGCCTACTTTAATAGCTTCCAGAACGGGACTTGTGAGATTGTCAAATCTAATAGCATCTAGCCTCTTCAACGCCGAAGACTACATGCCGGATGAAAATAACATGAGGTGATATTAACCCCCAACATAAATTGTGATTCATCTTTTGTTGGATACTATAACTTCGACTAGACTGCATTCAATGTTTAACATTTTATTACTCAAAGGTCAAAGGTTAACATTAATTATAGTTTAATTCACTGACATAAAAATTTTTCTTGTAGACATTTTTTTTTCAACATTGATTCTAGACAAGAAACTTATTTGGTTATTTTTTACCATAACGACTTTGACGAATACAATGTCCTTACTTTAGTATTAATTGTTTTAATTTCCAACGACCACTCTCCTTGAGGAGATTGACGGTAAAGGTATATTTTTTACACATGACCAAAGGTCCTGACATAGTCCCGTGCTCAATTATTTTGTAGTAAAAAAGTAACTGTTGTTTTGAGAACCCAAATATTGTAATCATTTTTTTAAATGTCTGAGCAAGTCCACAATTCATTTATTCCCTATCACATGTATTTTTTTGTTGTTGACGACATTGGACTTGAAGTTAATAAATAATAATGCTTTAGTATTTTTATTATATATATATATAATATATATTTATAATATATATAAAATATATTCCCCACTTTCCTATTAAAATACCCATCCTCATTATCGTTAATTTTGTATTAAAAATTTAAAATAAAATAAAATTTTCACAATTATATTATATTTATAATTTATATTGTTTTTCAATATCAATCTTTGACAATATAATTTTTTACTTTTAAAGGACGTTTTCTCATCTCGTGTTTCAATACGCTTTTATATTCTCGTCTTGAATTGAAAAAATGGTTCTCACGCATCCCTAGTAAAAATATATATATATAAAATGACCAATTGGTTATAAACCATTCAGATTGAGCCCAGTTTTAGAGGGGTATTTTATAAAATATAAACATACTTGTTTGCAGCCAAAATTGATAGCATTGATTAATATATATCAAAAGTGATGGTTGCAGATCAAATTACTTAAATAAATACATTATATTATATCTAGTAAATTTTCTAGAGCCGCTTAGATGGCCGCATGGTGTAACGTGCCACTCTCGCAATTGACTAAACTGCCGATGATGGGAAGGCGGGATTAAAATTGAGGTTGAGTGTAATGATGGTGGTTTCCAATTTTCCTCCTCACAAATGTGAATACACTTCCTCTAAATTATAATTAGTACATAGGCGTGCAATCCAAATGGGTAGTAAGAAGCGATGTTGAAAACAACTTTTGTATCTGTGAGATAAGGTTTTTATTGGAGTGGATGGTCAAGATATGAAAGTTATGATGCATCTCACCTATTATTGGTGAGTCGAACTAGCATACAATCGTTCTCAAAAACCTCCTCTTTCATTCTGCATTCCAGTGTGAGCGCATCCCCCGACCGGGATATTTACATCGTTAGAACACAGCTTCTGTAGGTAGTCCACCACTTCTGTGCCACTGGACTAAAATACAACATTTATATATACACACAGACATAAACACCAAAAGTGGGTTTCGGTGAGTCAAATGCCATCATTTGTAATTGTTGTTCCTCATAGTTTTTCTGAGGGTTAACAATGTCTCTATGTGCGAGCTAATTCCTATTAGGCCAAATGCACACTGCAACCAACTCTATGTGTTAACACACGATGGAACAAAAATGTTTTTGTTTCATGGAACAAGTTTGTGTGAAGGTAGTTTTGGTCATGAAACATAATAGGACAAAACATGATAAAACATATTCTTCTCTCATTCTATATGTATTCTTCAGAATGAAGGAAAGTGATGTGAGAGTGGTTGGTGATGGTAAATGAAAGAGGAACTTGATATCAAAATCTGGGTTCACTCACTGTTTGGAAAACTTTGCTATGATAGTCCCCTTAATATTAAAATTGTACAATGCAGGCCTCTCTTACACAAATACTATATGTTTACCTACATCTAGCTCGGCAGTAAGTAAGCCTATATCGTTACTCTTAGGCTTTTTCACCTACATGTTGTTACTGCACAAAAAACTAACAAAACTAGCTTCGACAACCAACTAAGCTCAGATTAAACCAACACACTCTACTCTTGTCAGTTGTGTTATTTCATCGTGTGTTAAGTCATAATGTTAGATGGAGCGTTTGCCCAACCTTAGGTACGCTTCTGAAGTCCAAATAACATAGGTAGCTCAGGTCTCGGACTGAAATGTGTATAGTAATAAATGTTTTCTATAAAACAATCAAAGTACTACAATAATAATAAAAATATGTTTTATATCATTTATTATATGAGTTATTGAAATATAATGTAGAATTTGATTTGATGATTTAACAAACCTTTATTTGCAT
>JBCFYV010011164.1:14217443-14262580 GCA_039000515.1 Timema cristinae | reverse complement strand
TAGGTTGACCGGTAACCCCATGGTAAGAGATCAAAACTTCTCAATTCCATCAAGTGGCATTTAGTTTTATGAATCAAGGAAGGTTTGTTTGATGTACAAGGTTATAGGAGAGGAAGATCATGAGTCTATCGCTAGATGCGCAAGGTGGGAAGGGTAAACCTGTGAGTCTATTGCTAGATGCCGCATGAGGGGAAGGTGAAGGAAAACCTGTGAGTCTATCACTAGAGGCTGCAAGGTGGTGAGTCTATTGCTAGGGCTTAGGTGGCTGGAAAGGGTTTTGATGAATAAAGATAACGCGTATATATGTGATTGTTTATTCATTGAATTTTCTCTTCTCCGAGGTAAAGACAAAGTGCAAATTTTCTCAGGGAGCAAATATTATATGGATTTTGTTTCTGGATGTTATTATCTTATGATAAAGCTAATTTTTATATACAGGCATTTGTCTTTTAGATTATGTAGGACATTTTTTCACTTATTAAGTCTTTACATTCTCATTATATGGAGTTGATATACCAATTTCTTTGTTTTTTCACTAAACAAAGACCTCTTGCAATAGTTATGTATCTCTTTCTCTCCATCGGTGGCCTGGTCTACGCATAGCTATGGAGGATGGTCAGCTTGTTGCTAAATTGGGGGTAGCAAGTTTGTAATTTTATCAGATACTCATGTACACAAATAGAAGGAATTAAATATGCATACCATTACTATTTTCTTTGAAATGTTTTTATTCACTATTTAAATTTTTTCACAATTATTTCTATTTCTCAGATGGTAAACAAGAAGTTAAGTTACTACACTTTTTACTACAGCAGTAGCTCTGCAAAATCCCATTGAAACTCGTTCCAGTTGATGGAGGAAGGCTGGTTGGATATTCCTTGGGTGTACGCAGCGGGCTCTCTCGAGTCAGATGGCCAGGGTTGAGGTTGAAGGTCGGAAAGGCTGCGGTGTTCAGTGATTCAGTCCAGTGAGTAATTTTGTTCAAGGCAGTGGAAACTAATTCTAGGAGGGTGGAAGAACAGGGTGCCCAGCGGCCTGGAAAACCTGGAAAACAGGGAATTGTCAGGGAATTTGCTTGGTCAGGGAAAAGTCAGGGAATTTTATTAAATTTCTGGAAATTTTACATTTTGTCTATATAAAGCCTCATATGTTGAATCACAATAGTCAAAACAACACTTTTCTTACAGTTAATGCCTACCTAGAATCACTTTCACATAATTGTCCATGTTGAGCAGACTTATATCACTTCTCAAGGTCAACAAGTGAGTTTTGTGTCTTTCCACCCTTCTGCCACGTTGCCAAAGTTGAGTCATGAATATTCACATGCGCAAAATTTGACTAGGCCTACATTTAAAGTAGAAGGAACTAAGGATGACTCTTTCTCTCAATCTTTTAATGGCTCAATACAATTTTACTAAAATCTATTTTTAACTTAAAATAGTCCATTTCCCCAGAGGCAGAAATTATTTATCCCTATATTGAGTGACACAACTTCATAATGTTTATGTATCTAGGAAAAAAAACCTATTTAATCTGTGATCTTAAAAAATTATTTTCATGATATGCATAATATCGATAAATAGTGGTCTGGGAAAAAGTAAATTGGATCTGGAAAACCTGGAAAAGTAAGGGAATTTAAAAATATAGTTTGGCTGGACACCCTGAAGAAAGTTTTCTTGGTAGGTATAGAGGACTGGCGGAGGGTTTCGACTATGAGTGGAATGGTTAGAAGATAAAGGGGTTCAGCTTTTGGCGTTTTCCTCCTGTAGTTTCTCTTTTGGTGCGTTTGCGCATGCTGTCACTGCTGGACGGTTGCTAGGGTGTTATCTTGGTGTTGAAGGGGTTCAAGGAGTGACCTCAGACAGCTGCAACCCAAATTCATTCCCTTTTATTTTTTCAATTAATTGATTGTTGAGATCCTTCGCCATGTGCTGGATTCTGTGACTGATAGTACTTTTAGATAAAGGCACCTTTGAAAGCAGTTTCCTCCTAAGACTCCTCGATCATAATGTTAAACAAATCTACAGCAGCCAGTAGAATTAGTTTTTCTGCGATAGTAAGGTCCTTTTTACACTTTGCAACTTTATATGCAACTTTGTAAGATGCTAGCAAAGCATTGATGGTATTGACACCTGCTGAGAAAAGGTACATTTTCTCTCTCACACACTTGTTATCTGTTCCTCGCATTTCTCCCTTGCGGTCTTTTGCCTCCAAATTTCAACTCCATCATCTACTATCTCATGTATTTCCTTCCTTAAAACCCAACTCTTGACTATATGTATATGTTTTTAATATCATTGTTTCAATAAAAAAATTGTTAGTTTTTTTATTTTATTGCGTAATGCAATGTAATGCATGTTATACCTACATTTTCTATCTCAAATCAAAGTAATGTTTTAGAAACATATTCTTATTTCCTATTTTATGGAATGTTGGTTTCTGATAGCGGTGCAGCTCAAAACAAGCAATATTTGAAGAGACTGGGTGTGACCCATGTCTTGAATACAGCGGAGGGGAATCGTTTTGGTATGGTGAACACAAACGAGGGTTACTACAGGGATTCCGGGATCAAGTATATGGGAGTTCACTTACTAGATCTACCCATGACTAACATCGGAGCGCACTTCAATGAAACCGCAGACTTTATTGAGGAAGCTGTCAAAAGTGGAGGTGATTATTGTGGAGTTACTAATATAGCCAGTGAAATTTTGTAAACTAGAAAATGCTTAATCTAAGGGCCCCTACATTTGAGTTACAATAATAATAATAATAATAAAACTGACAGTTCTGGCACTACTAATGAACTCAAAGGTTGAAATTTGATTATAATATTGGGAATGTTTACCCCCCCCCCCAGACTAGAGTTTCGTTCCATCTCAAGATGAATGCTGGTGGATTTCTTTTAAATTCACTCTGACATATTTCCATGGATTAAATATTTTGTTTCTTTTAACACTCGGGCTGGTATATTTAACACAGAACAGACTTGCGGGGTACTTTATACTTCAATAAATTTTCACTGTACTCTTGATACTTATACAATTTTTTCTTTACTTATTGTTTTATTATAGTTGATTTGAACACATTCCAATAAATTAATTAATTAGTTGATATATATTATTGGATGTTTTGTTAGTTTATAGAAAGTGCCATAATTTATAACATGGAACTTTTTCTAAAAGAGATTTATTTTCATATTGTTACAGATATTACTGTTTAATAGTCGGCAGGATATAAATTGTTCATATTGAAAATACAGGCTAATCTGTGTAAAGGAATATTTCAATAACTATGATAATAATTCTCAATCAGTTTTTTTCTCTTTCTCTTCTTCTATATTTATAGAAATTAACAATATCAATAAAATTCTTTAAATATTTTTTGCTAGCTGTCAAAATTCAAATAGATTTGTGCCATATTTTGAATTATCTAAAAACCACAAAAAAAAAATATTTATAAAAAGTTTTTTTTTAATAAATGCCATTTTAAAAATAATTGATATTTTTTACAATTTTCACAAAAATAATTATTTTCATGCCATGCATTTAAAATTGTTGTAGCTGGTAATTTGGGTCGACTTAGTTCGTTGGTTTTCATCCAGAACAACACTATCATAAGGTTCCACCTCCACATAGTTATTCTCTGGGTCTCTCTTTAGTGCACTTTTCTTATTTTGCTTTTCTTATTCATATTGAATATATGAAACATTCTCAAAGAATATTTTTTGTTACTTGTTTAGTGATTAAAAAATGTTATATTTGTGGTTATTTTATGCACTAAAATTTCTTTGAAATGTTTTACTACACAATTTCTTTTTAATATCTTGTTTTAGATTAAGTTACCATCAAAACTTATAAATCATTTACTTGAGTTGTTTTTTTCATTTGAATACTAATTTATAATGTACATAACAGCTCACAATGGAAATAATTAACAATAAATTTAGTATTTTTGTTCTAAATATTTAGATTGACAAAAGCTTCATCACTGTCCAAGCCGGAGTTTTTTCGAAGCTTCGCACACCCCTAGTTAAACTCATATTTATAGTCATTACTGGCATTAGAGCTCACTCATAGATATATTCAGTAAATTTTAAATCATTCAAGGAAGGAGTTGATCCAATAATACAATTTAATAGTAAATTTAATCTCCCATCTCAAATCAACACTTCCTTATTAAAGAAATCGGTTTAAAAATGCATATCGTTCTCTGACCAACCAAGCCCTCCAGTTAATACCAACCTGCTAAGGTATAAGGTGTTAGTTTTGCAATACACTAGATTGCTGATGACCGGGCGATTGGGGTTTAAATATTGATCTAGTGTACTGAGGTGTTTTTTTAAAAAATAATTTTGTTTCCACTCTCCTTCCACAAAAATACTGGTACACTCCTTTAAATTCAACCTTTCTCATCCCTAACTTGTTAATGTAATTAGTACATATGTGTATAACCTGAACTGGTAGTAAAATGTGGTGCTAAAATAAAGTTAACACTAATCCTGCATCAGTAGACAATAGTTAAAACAAATTGTGCTCAAAATGTATTTAAAATAAAAACTAACACTGAATCTTTATTTTGTAGGTAATGTAATGGTGCACTGTTTAATGGGGATGTCCAGGTCTAGTACCTGCGTGTTGGCCTACCTGATGATCAAGGAAGGTCTATCTGCTGCTGAGTCACTAAAGAAAGTTCGAACTAGTCGGGACATTCGCCCCAACGATGGTTTCATGCGCCAGTTAGCAGATCTTGACAACAAACTTCGTCGTGATAGGGCCAGGGCATTGAAGCTGTGATTGCGATCTACATAAAAACACTACAATAAGATAACTAAAGGACTTTGATTTGAACAAAATGTTTGGCAAAACAGAACTGCAACACATATCAACAATTTCAATAAAACATGATAATTTCTTCCTCAAAATATTTGTGCATATTAAAACAAAATTTATAAAGCCTTTTTGCTATTAATTTTTTCCATGACAATTATTGTTTTTAATTTTAATAATCCTGTTTTAGTTCCTTTTTTTGCTCTAATTTATAAAATTATATATATTCTTAAAATAAATCTCTATCTAATTTTAGATTCACTATATGATATTAATGACAAAACTTGCATAATCTTGGCTCTCATACAACTGTATCTCAAATGCACAAATGTTTAATGTGCCTGAATTCATGAAATCAATGGAAACATTTTGTCATTGAGACTTACCGTCCTTTTATTTCCTTTTGTACTGTAGTAATATATTGGGTTGTTTTATGTTCAAAAGTCTGAGACTCATCACACCAAATTTACTGTAGTAGATGCATTCTAACAGGTGTACATTATTTTAATAATAGTTACACACCTTGTATATTATGTTTATAATGTAAACTTTTGTAATTTAAACATGATAAGCCGATGTAAATTTTCAGTCTATAGCCTAAATTGTCAATATATTTAGATCATTTTTCTAATATGTGAAAGAGTAGAGTCTGTTTCACAATTTCCTTTTGAAAAAAAATATTAATTGTTAATTTTGATATTGCACATGTTTCATTTTATTACTACAATTGAGGCCACTTAGATAATATTAATGAAATTGACTGATTTATCTCTGTTAAAATTTAACATTGTAAAATCATTTGTGTTAGAAAAATAATTGCTTAGAAAAACAAAATTGGTCTCACTTTTAATTGTGCGGGAGTTATAAAAACTTATTATAACTTCTCATCATTATTAACTATTGTAAAGTGCATAATGTAATACCATGGCCAATAACACTGTTGTATGTCTTTGTTTTCTTAATAAGAATTGATTATTGATCTTATATCTAACGGCGAATTAAAAAATCTAGAACTGTGTTCAGGGTATTAACTGGTAAGTCCAATGGGGAGAGACTATTGTGAAGACCTAGACACAGGTGGGAGAATAACATTAGAATGGACCTGAGTTAGATCAGATATAATGAGGTGGACGGAATAGAACTAGCTCAAGATAGGGATAGGGTTTAATAAGATGTACTGGATAGAACTATCTCATGATAGGGATAGGGTGTAATGAGATGGACTGGATATAACTATCTCAAGATAGGGATAGGGTGTAATAAAATGGACTGGATAAAAACTATCTCAAGATAGGGTTAGGGCTTAATGAGGTGCTCAAGATAGGGTTAGGGCTTAATGAGGTGGACTAGATAGAACTAGCTCATGATAGGGATATGGTGTAATAAGGGGAACTGAATTATAATTGGTTCTGAACCACCAATGAGCAGTATTAGAACTGTAAAACAAATTTAACTCTAAGAATTAAAAAAAAAAACTTAGATCTCGACTATCCTTAAACATTCGAAGGCCCATTCCTATCTAAAATCAAAACTCTTAATGTTGTATTCTGCTTTTGCAAGATAACATAAACCTAGGATATACAAAATAATGAACTTTTCAACTAAATCACTACAACACACTAGGTGTGTGTGAGTACTTGAAAATTCAAGTTCAAGTCGAGTTATAGTAGAGGCTCGAACTCAACTCAAAGATTTTTACAAAACTCAAAAAATTTAAATACTCTGTCTGAACTTTTGATCTTTTTCTCAAAAATGTATATTCAATTTTAAGATATACTTTCATTACAAATAGAGTTCCTTAATATTTCTGTTTGTCTGTTTAAAGAAAAAATTATACAATTATGTTAAGTTTATTTTAAAATTTGAATGTTTGATTATAGGGCCTACATTTTTTATAAAAAAAGGTCATTCTAAAAAAATTATGTTTTGTTTAATTATTTAATTATAGATCTATTACAGAAGTTTAACTTGAAGTATTTCTTGTACAAATATTGCTCCAAATAATTAATACTAAAAAAACACTTGTTTTCATTCAAACTCGACTATGAGTTAAAAATTCCTTCTCGCACAGCCCTAGAATATACATTCGTGTTCTCAATCTAAGTGAGACTAGTAAAGTGGAAGCCATGGGAATGAAGTTTATGAGAAGTATGTTAGCTGTCACGAGGAGAAACAAAATTAGAATTGAAGTTATCCTGGAAAGAGTGGGAGTACATGAGATATTAGAGCAAGCAAGACTGAGTTGGTATGGGCAGTTAATGAGGATGGAAAGAGAGAGGATGACAAAGAAATGTTGGAAATGAAGTATTTAGGAAAAAGACAGCAAGGGAGGTCAAGAAAGAGATGAGAGGAGCAGATAACAGAAAGTGTTCAAGTGAGAGGAGAAGAATGGAAGAAATTAAAGGTGAAATAGTGGTGGAAGAATAGAGGAAGATGGAGTAATTTTACTAATCTGACCCGGGGATAGGCTCTAGCCAGTTGAGGATGATGATCTCACTCGAGTAGTAGTTAGATAACATGAATTGTATTTGAAATATTAACCAAGCTGGAGATATTAACAAAAATGTGTTTATTAGCTTAAAGTCCTCTTTCTCCCTCAAAAAATATATATTACAATCAAGATTATTTTTAAAATAAAAATTATAGGATTTTAAAGGATATTTACTTTTAAGGCAGATGTTATTTATTTAAGAAAGCAAAGAAAACCACTCTAATCCAAACAGTTTGTAATAGAGGTTTCTTAACATCATAAACTAAATAGTATAGTTAAAACTAGAGGTGTACTGATTCAGTAAAACCGATTACCAATTGTTTAAAATAATTGTTCATGCTTTGATTATTTACACTGATTAATCGCGATTATAGATTATTTATTAATAATGATAGGTAAATATGCTTAAGAGAATGATAACAGTTAATGTAATTAATACAAAAAGATTGTATGCAGACAAAATTATATTTTATGCATAACCGGCGAAAGTTGGAACTAGATTGTTAGTTTTATCAACAATATGAACTTATATTTTTTTTATCTAGTTATGTAATTTTTGCATAGCCCGCAACCCAGATGCAGTGGTTTTTTTTTTTTTTTTTTTTTTTTTTTTTTTTTTTTTTTTCCACTAAACTCCCAACTAGGAAATTTTTATTTAAATTTTACTTTAAAATGAAACTATTAATTTACACAATAATAGTCGATTATGATTAATTACCGATGCACTAATAATCACGCAATAACATTTCATCGATATCCGCATCGGTACACCCCTAGTTAAAAACTTCAACTTTGTAAATGTTCACTACACATTCAACATAATACATAGCATTTTAGTCAATCTGTATCTGTAAGTAATCTTGTAATTTTGTATTAATATTTTTCACTTGAAAAGAAGTAGATTTGTTCTAATTCATACATACACACACTCTTATTATTAGACACTATTATTCTATTTAAAGTTAATTCATATAATATTAATTAAAACCATAATTTGTTCTTCAATTAATATCTTGGTAAAATAAATTTAAATGCAATAAATATTCATAAATTAAGCTGAGAAACATTTTATATTGATCCAAGCCAAAACCTTGAATTTATTATGACTGTGAACTCAATGTTAACCTAAAACCATTAGAACAGCTGTTTTCCTTTTCGGTTCTTAGTTGAGTTGAGTCGATTCCACTTTCAAGAATGAAATGAAATTAAATGAAAGAGGATGTTTTGGGGGGCACAGCACTTTTTTTAAGTATTGGTAATATATTTTTATATTCCAACTCTATGCGTATGCTGTAAACTAATTGGTGTCATAAATTCATAGCACTTATAAACACAATTATGATAAAATGAAAGTTTAAATTGCTTCAAAAGAAATTACATTTTAAGGGTACAGGGTAAAAAAGGGGAAAGTCACATATACAGACATTTTCCACCTTAACTTCCACCCCACCTTAATCGGTGAGTCACAATGTATATGTCTGTAGAGAAAGTTGTAAAATAATTACTCTCTACCTGCTGTCTGTGGTATAATGAGTGATAAGAGTTCCTGGCTAAATCTCCTGAGGTCCCGGGTTCGATCCCTGGCACTTTGTAACAGTGGGTCTGGAACGAGATCAAACTCATCTTTGGGGGACAATTGAAGAGCTACTTGAATGAAAAAGTAGAGGCTCTGGTCTAAATAACAGAGACTAACGGCCGGAGGATACGTTGTGCTGACCATATGACACGCTCTATCCACATAAATTGGCACTATCTTCTCCAACAAACGGCGGCAGCCTGGTCAGTATGTTGTGCGGACTGACGCCTTGTGGTTAGAGGGGGAGTGGGGGAGTTAGAGGTTAGAATGAGTGTTCTAATCTTGAATATGAGTTTCAAAGAGTGCTAGTTTTAGTTTGATTAGTCGATATAAGATGATCACATCCAAACCAGAAAACGTATCAAATTGCGGTTTACCGTATTCTTGTTTTTAAAAGGGCTATATTTAGGTCAAATTAATAGTATTTGTTTCATTTTAATATATCTGTTGGTTAATTTATTTTATTTTTTAAAGTGTATTTCACTGCTCTCATTTCCACTGTTTATCCCAAGAAGAATACAGAAAACCAAGCCACAAGGCAATGCCTGGTTCTAGCTGTATTACCTCCCTAAGCTGTGTGTTATCTATGGGGTCGAATATTAAATTGGCCCATTCCATTCTGGCTTAGGTAGCTGTCATCCTGTATTTAGTGTAGTCACACTTGAGGTGTACTCTATCTAGGAAACTGGCCCGTAAGGGTTCACACTCGGCAAGCAAGAAATTGCTGTTCAGCTCTAACACATTATTTAATTCTATGATGGGGAACGCCAGGCCTCCACCGTGGTTTGGGTTCCACGTTAAACTGTAGGTCCTCCATTTCATCTCACAATCACCCTACCATTACACATTAGCGTAAGTGTGTATAACCCGAACAGGTAGTAAGACGCGGTGCTAATAATAATAATAATAATTCTATGATGCTTTATTTTAAAATATGGTTCATGCCAAAATAAAGTCCAAAAATTCCATCAGAGCTATTTTTTCATAACAAACTTATAATTTGTGTTTTATTATTAGAAAAATGTGGGAAAATTTAACATTAGCTCATTTGCAACTAATTTTGAGCATATTTGCGCAGCTAAGAGACTAGGATTGACTAAAAGGGGCTCCAAATTTAGCCTTCCTATAGCAAATATAGTATATATTTTTATAGGCTCTCAACAGAAAATAAGATATTTGATAACTAGCAGCGAGCTTTCCTCTTTGGGATAGTAAGTTATGTAGTTTTCCTTATTAACATGACAAAAGGTGGTCGTAGATGAAGAGCTAAAGGCTGTATAAGCTTAGACAAAATAAAAAAGTATTTCCAAAAAAATTACGCAGACAGTGTGGCCTGGAAGTAAGCTGTACAAGATGAATAAGATTATAATGTTGGCTGGCAATTAACTTTTGAAAAGATATCTTAACAATATATTACTCATTCAATTTATATTTAAACAGTGATTATAAAACACAAAGTTGTATCATGTATTAGCAAATATTCATAAAACAAATAGTATATCGTTTGTATTATTATTATTAGCACCGCGTCTTACTACCCGTTCGGGTTATACGCACTTACGCTAATGGGTAATGGTAGGGTGATTGTGAAATGAAATGAAGGACCTACAGTTTAACGTGGAATCCGAACCACGGTGGCGACCTGGCATTCCACACATTCACAAGATGTCTTGTCAGAGGTGTAGGAAGGGTTTGGATATCAGATAAATCTGTGCCGGGACGAGGATCGAACCCCAGCCGCCAGCATAGAAGTCTGACACCGTACCCCTAGACCACCAGGTCACCTATATCGTTTGTAATTACAGTAGAATATCGGAAACTCGACCTGATATGGACTGAGATGGTGTTGAGTTATTGAAATGTCGAGTTTTACGAATGAACTTGCATAATATGCATGTTTACTAAACAAGGATTAATCACAGTACAGTATCGAATATTATAGGTACAGTTTTACTGTACTGTAATATTGTACAGTACAATAACAGTAATATATGTACAGTACAATATATTACATGTTAATAAAATGGTGTATATACTTCGTGTATTATACATACAGTACAGTACTGTATATATAATATTGTATTGATTCAAATAACACGTTATTGAATTGGAAAACTAACAAAAACAGCATGAATGCTTCACTCAAGTTACAAACAAACTGAGGTTATATGAAATGTCGAGTTTACGAGAGACAATGGCTATAGGATTTTAAATGTCATGTATATGTTTCTTCTACTAGTATTACATAGTCCTGCTGTTTCTAGGTAGAGTAGGAACTGAGAAAATACTTCACCCATATTTGATGAAAGGGTTATCAATCTTTGGACGCGTTTGTCTGTATCTGTCTATCACATTATCAGTTTGCTTGAGGTCTGAATCGAGCCAAGCATATGCTCTATGAACGCTTTGAATACCTTACTCTCATTACGTGCCATATTGTGCCTTGGCTATCTAATTAATTGATGACTAGGGAAAGTTAACTTTACACCAAGTGTTTTGTGGTTCTGGTTTCTGTCAAAACGAGTGTCTCGGAGGTTGTAGGAAGTTGGTGTTTCATCCCTTGTGGAGAGTAGGGATAATATTCCACAGCAGATAGTAATAAATAATATGAAAAGTGGTGTGATCCAACCCAAGAAGACTAGCCGAGTTTGGTGTTGCGACACTTACTGACGTTTTATATTACGCCGGAAAAAAGGGGGTACTATGACTGACACTCTAGGGTGGATCAAAGGGGTGATGGAGGCACCTCTGGGAAATGTTGGCAATCCAATAAACCTCATTTTAGTGTAAAATAGAAATTATACCTCAGCAAGATATAAAAGGGTAGCCTTGCCAGTTATAAGGAAAGTAGTGGTCACCAGCATTGGTATAGAGGATTGTCAACTTTGTAAGGGGGAAAATAAAAAGATGGGAACTGATTTGAGTCAAATGATAAGTGGTGCCCTAATAAGAGAAAAGATTGAGTGTGGCCTTAAGTCCAAGTCCACCTGCCACTCTGTTATGAGTTGCAATTATGGGGAGAGAACATGCCTCCACAATGTGTGTAAATGTACGTCATCAGCCAGGGAGCATAAAAGTAAGCAAGAGAGCGGTAGCGAAATAGTACCCACCCCACATTACATTACAATCACCCGAGTTGGCGGAAGATTGAATGAGCCAGCGCATCCTGAGGCAGTAGTGCAGGAATCCTGCCATAATTACAACCAATGCTCTGGTACAGGCCAAGAAGAGCTAATAATTAACAAATCACCACTCAAAACGTCAGGAAAATATCCAATAAATGCCGGCACATGTGAGAAGGGCATTATAGCTGATAAACATGTGTATACATGACACACGAAATAAATTACAGATGTGGTTTCCACAGTAAATTTAAAGGAGTCAGAATTTCAGGGACAAGAGCGCGACTTACAGTACAACACAAGCCACAGAAGAAATGAAGATCATGTGGAAGAAAGATGGGCGAACTTCATTTGAAGTTGAACCAAGTTTAAGGGGGTTGGAAGTTGGTCCCTCTAAAGTGCATTTGGGTGGAATTGGATTGAAAGGGGTGGGGAAAGTTGTGTGCTTCAATATTATTATTATTATTATTAGCACCGCGTCTTACTACCCGTTCGGGTTATACGCACTTACGCTAATGTGTAATGGTAGGGTTATTGTGAGATGAAATGAAGGATCTACAGTTTAACGTGGAATCCGAACCACGGTGGAGGCTTGGCATTCCTCACATTCACAAGTTGTGATTAATACACATCTTGTCAGAGGTGAAGGAAGGGTTTGGTAATCAGATAAATCTGTGCCGGGAACGAGGATTGAACCCGGCCGCCAGCATAGAAGTCTGACACCTTACCCCTAGACCACCAGGTCACCTGCTTCAATATTAATCCTAGCAGTTGGGTAAAAGGAGGTGAGGACCACACAATAACCTGTCCTTCGTAATTTCAATGGAAACAAATTATCCCTACTTTAGCAGGGACCAGGTAAATTCACAGCAATCAGAATTAATAATCTGTATGTAATCCACTACAAGGACTATGATGAAATAATAGGTACGTTTAATGCAGTTCATTTAAAGAAATATCACCCCCCCCCCCCCCCCAAAAAAAAACCATGACTACTGATATCGAGTGTTGTGAAAAATTCACTATAATAATCTAGTGCCATATTAACTAGCAAGTGCCCACAGTTCAATTCCTGAGAAGTTATAAACGTGGTTGATTATTTTATGTTAATGTGTGACGTCTCTAATTAATCAGAAGAGCGTCAAAATGAACCAGTGTGTAATTTATAGAAATAAAATGGGGGTAAGGGAAGATTGTAGTCCAGTTTTAAATAAATGTAATGGGAGAACATGTGTACATACAAATTGTTAATGCAAGGCAATGAAAAGGTGAAGTTTAAAATAAAAGAGGGAATTTAGTCTCTTTGGAGTGGCTTCTTGGTAGTGTTGAAGGAATTAGGGTCAAGCTCTAGTTATATAATGACTACACCACCATCAAAAAGGCTAAATAAGAGAATATGCAATAGGAGAACAAACTTTTTATTATAATGAGGATTGGCAAATGAATATTAATTTTAATGTATTTGTAAATAGTTATACATATATTATTTCAGTAAGCACTGGCAATTACGATTTTTAGATAAGGAGTTTTAGTAACATAAAAAAAATAACTTTCATGAAAATATGTGAAAATGTGTTAAAGAGGCAGTAAAATCAGTGGCGTATTCTCTGGGTATGCTAGTCCTGTGCCGCATAACTAAAATGATATGGACTAGTTTTTTGTTTAATTCAATGCTGTCTGTGTGAACTGTGTAAACACTAATGTTTAAACTTTTAATAAATACACATATAATGAATTATTAATTTTAAAACTAATATTAGTTCATATTTCAAGAATACTGTGTTTTAAGTAATTCTTCTTCCAAAAGGTTCTACTTAGCACAATAGGAAACCCAGGGCTTGCTACTTGAAAAACCCAAGGTAGGCTAGGGAGGCTCTAATGACCTTGCCCAATGTCTAGGGGGTGGCAACACATTCCTTTCCGCTCCTCCATAAGTAATTGGCCAATGAACTCGGGTTTTCACAACCCAGGTCATGCTGTTCCTGTGAAGCAAGCTAAGCATTGTGCCAACTATTGAAAAAAGATTCAAGATCACAATGTTTATTTATTAAGCTAATTTAGTATAGTTTATGTAAAAATACATAAAATAAATATATAATTAATTGTAAAATAATAGTATACGTAACAAGCTTTAAATTACACTAATTAAATACATTGATTTATGTTTAGGTATTCTAATCACAAGTATTATCATGTATTTGGCAAACACATTTAAGCATTCTTTCAAATTTAGGCATTTCAGCAATGATAGAGTGGGGGAGGGGAACAAGGCGGGTGATGAGGCTACTTTAACCGTTATGCTTTTATAAATAATTTTGAGTAGTTTTATAGTAATTAAATAATTTAAATAATACAAATGGTATCAAAACTATTATTTGTATTTTTTTTAATTGTTAATTTTGTGTGTAACGGTAAACATTTTGAATATTAAGCTTAAGTCTGAAGCCTGGTCTTATAATGTAGCATATATATTCGACACATCTTCATTGTTATACTTAATATTATTTAAATTTCTATTAACATTACTTGTGGTGTTGGGGAAAAAGGGGTGAGGGGGTCAAATACCCGGTTGGCCCCTCTCCCCCTTGGGTGCACCACTAGTTACAGCAAAAGATATGTGTAAATATCTTAGCAATAAATCAATGACGTAGCGATAGAGTATTAATTGTCCGAAATAATCTCCCTTATGTCAGTCAGAGTTTACGAATCTAAATAGCTTCTGAAGCATTAATTCTCAAGTTGGGAGACTCGTTTGTTTCCAAGCAGCATTGTGTGAGATAATTTAGGCTTTATAAAATAGTTTTAATTGCAACATGAGTTGAACAATCCACCTGATTCCCTCCCACCAAGATCTGATGGACGCTTGATCGATCTATCACTTCATTTAACTGTTATTATGATTGTTAGCTTTGAGTATTGCTAACTGTGTGCTTTTAATTACACTAGGCTAATTGAATAGGATCTGTCTCTCATGCATTCAGAAATGTGCCCATACCACTATTAGCCCCGACATTAATATTTACTTAAATTTCTAACCATGTAGATATAATTACACTTTGAGGACCACCTATGTGGTCTAGTGGTCATAGGTTCTGGCTACGCATCCATAGGTCCCGGGTTTGATTCCCGGTGCGTCCAGGTTATCTGGGAAGCAGTGATTCTGTAACAGGTTAGATTCAGCCTAGAGTGGATAAATAAGGAGCTACTCGAATAAAGAAGTAGTGGCCAAGCTTAATTGCTGGAATCATCGTTGTGCTGACCACATGACACCCTCTATCCGCAAGAGTTGGCACTAATTCGCCCAACAGTTTGGTAGCTACTCGGTAGGTATAGCCTGTATGCGGGCTGACACCATGGAGTTACTTTTATTATATTTTGATTGGATGGTAATCATCGTTATGGATAATTAAAAGAGTATATCGGAGTGGAAGAGGGGGGGGGGCTCAAAATGTCCTAAGATAGCATAAAGTTAAAGGGAAATAATAAATGTTCGAGAACCACTGTTTTATATGGACACATCTTCAAATATATCCCTTGAAATAATCCCTTGACGTTCTTGGACAACACAACGGTGGTTGAGGGTCCTCGGCCCCCAAATCTCCGTTGCAACTTTTATAGTACAGCATACCTATTAATTTTTCTCAGAATACACCACTGCAGTAAATGTACCAATATAATAATTTTAGTTAATGTAAGTATGTTAATCTATATGTGTGAATTCTAGTGTAGTAAAAATGTTAATGATTGTGTGTATTGTTCTCAAACAATTTTCATGGAGCACACAAATGGGGTAGTTTAGGATGTACATTTTGTCTGTAATATTTAAAGAATGATGAACCAACAGTTAAATTTCTCCTTTTCCTGTTGGGGATGACCAAGAATAGATTGGCCAACCTAACCAACAAGAAGGAGAAACAAAAATGTTTTGAGTATGTTCTTAATAGTTTGAATTTGTCAGGTTCCCAATGGTGCAAATTCAAACAAGGTGAAGAAGGGTAGGGATGTAATGACTGGTCAGACGCAGTCCAACCGAAGTATTAAGTAGGGTTGAGCTGAGTAAACCGGGCACTCTTGTTTAAAATGTACAGTCTGTTTAAAGATGTAGGGCACGTTGGCTCAACTGTAGTATTAGTCGATGTTTACTTTAATAAGATTCTGTTCTGGTGTTATGTAATTAAGGTTGTAATTTAAAAATGATACAATTACATTTAATTTTAATCATCAAATAATATAAAATCCACACAAGTTTTTAGCACTGCGTCCTACTACCGGTTCGGGTTATACACCAATGGTTTTAGGGATTAGGGAGGTTATATTAATAGGAAATATATCTGCATTTGTGTAGAGGGAGAGCGGAAAATCACCCTCAGTACACCTGATCTAGATTCGAACCTCGATCTCCCCATCTTCGGCAGTCCAGTCTACTTCGGCGGGAGTATCACTGTGTTAAAGGACAGATATAGTACATACAAAAAGTTGAGCATCACCAGAGCAAATAGTATTTTGGAATTGATTAGTTAATTTTTAGTTTGTACTTTATTTACTTATATTCATTAACCATTAAATACAAAATATTTCAACCCCATTACCCAGACCAACCAGCAGCTTCACGCCCAAATACTTATTTTAGATTTTGACTTTCTCTACGGCACCAGAGTTATAAATAATCTCCATTCCAGTAGCAATACTGCCCAACTTTGTTGGTGGGAACTTGCCCAAGAGTATATAACCAAATACAGACACCATATTGCTTTCACGTTCCTTTTTTAAAACCATCATTATAACAAATATTTATCTACATTCAAGAATCAAGTCACAAGTTTGAACAAGCAACTGGAGAGTCCAAGCAACAATGCCTCTAGCCACAGTCCAGTTGGTGTTATACTCTCTCTTCTGCCGAAGAAGTGTCTGTCTGATGTGTCCTGAAAACTACTGTAATGTTTCTCTTGATTGTGACCCCAAGACCTATATTTTTCTGGTAAGTGTAGGACTTGTCTTTTATTCTCCTTTCAATGGTAATTTAATAAAGCCGTTCGGCGCCAAATTTTCTTTGTTTACTGTTTAAGTACAGCTTTTCAAGCTTTTATTGTGATGTGTTGTGTAGTAATAAAATCAATACACAAGAATTATACTCTTACATTCTGAGATTTATCTTAATAAACACATATTTAGGGTGTAAAGGCTAATAATACAACATATATGTTTTATCAAATTATTTATTTGGAATTTAATAACAGTTTTAACTTTACTACTGACTAGATACATAATTATAATAAATGAGCAAGAAAGTAATATTTAATGTGATTTCTAAACCAATCATAGGTTCATTATAGAAAATACACAGGCTTTTTTTATTCTATTATGTGAAACAAAATGTTGTTTTGTCTTGTAGTTGTAGTAATCCAAAGCTAGTTTTTGTCTTGTATATAATCTGGTATCGTACCTAAATATATTTTCTTTTGGGAGTGAAACTAATCCTAGATATACACATTTGGTACATGTTATGATATGTTACAGCATGTTGTATATTTCTAACCTTTCACAGGATAGGTACTTGCTAGATAATATGTTATATAACAACATGTTGTATATTTCTAACCTTTCACGGATATGCTACTTGCTAGACAATATGTTATATAACAACATGTATATTTCTAACCTTTCACTGGATATGCTACTTGCTAAACAATATGTTATATAACAATATGTTGTATATTTCTAACCTTTCACAGGATAGGTAATTGCTAGACAATATGTTATATAACAACATGTTGTATATTTCTAACCTTTCACAGGATATGCTACTTGCTAGACCATATGTTATATAACAACATGTTGTATATTTCTGACCTTTCACAGGCTAGGTACTTGCTAGACAATATGTTATGAAAGTATCCTTATATTTATTATCTTAGGTAACACTTTACTGTGGCATAATAAAAGACAAGGACATGATCCATGCCCTGAAATATCTAGAGCAAATTAGAAAGTAATCCACAACACAATTTTATAAAAATCTTTTACAGGAAAAAAAGAAAAAATTGATTAGTATACATAAATCAATCCAAATTCAATTTCCTCTTAGGCCAATTAACAAATATTTGAACATGAATTAAAGAAAACAAATCCTAATATTTATATTTATTTAGTTATTATGAATAAAACTTGCTACATTCCTACTTGGCAGACACTATCTTTAATTAGTTAGCATGTTTAATGCAAATATTTTAGGGGTCCTATT
The DNA here is from genome assembly GCA_039000515.1 of Timema cristinae. Lineage (NCBI taxonomy): Eukaryota > Metazoa > Arthropoda > Insecta > Phasmatodea > Timematidae > Timema > Timema cristinae. The sequence continues at coordinate 14,244,324 of JBCFYV010011164.1, read as the reverse complement.
TTTGGTAAGTACTTGTGAGAACCTCTAAGCTCAATTTAAAAATATGAATTGCTCGTGTGTTTATTATAGATTTGTGCCACACTTGTAAATTAAAGCATTTCAACATCACTTCCTAAAACAGAACATTTGCCAGAACAAGAAAGTAACTTTGCATCAAATAATTATGTGCTTTTAAAGCCCCTGTTGTTTGCCTTAAGAACTTGTACCGCAACTCTCAGTATTTAAGGTGGGATGGAAGGGGGTGTAAGTTAAGGTCTGTAATTTTAGTTTTTATAGCAAAAAAACTCATGGGTCAAAATAGAATATATTGTTTAAGTAATTTTTTTTACACCTGTTACTGTTTACAACCTGTGGCCTGGGTCAGTTTTTATTTGAGCCATATATTTTTCACTACCGGCTTACTAGGCCTGTCATAGTTTCATATGATGTATAATCTAACTTAAGACTAGGATAGGCTCAACATCCAGTCCACAAACATTAATTCATACTTTAAAAGGGTAAACCCATATTTGAGCAATGATAAATTTTTCACCCATGCCGGAAATTGAACCCGGGGCTCTCAGCTCAGTAGGCAGACACGATACTGACTGAGCTAGAGTGGTGTTGGATTGTTTAATTAAATACATATATCAATTTCAACATTTCTTGAATATTGGAAATAAGGATAACAAAATTTGACCAAAACTTGTTAAATGAGAGAAAAAGGTTTATCACAATATTTAAGAACTGATTAGATATTTTAATATAAAATATTAAACATAAGATACTAAGCAGAGTGTATCTACCTATTAAAACAATATTTTATTTATTTTGTCAAAAAAAAAAGGTTTATACGAAACCCGCAATAATAGCAATTTAAACTGGCATTCCCATCAACCCCACCTCAAATGGTAGTTTGGTGCTCCACAAGATTGGTTCACTGTTAGCACCAAGTATGGTTGTTTATCTCTTTGGCACAGAATTGCTGTTAGCTATGACAAAGATCTATTCTGGTTTTATTTTGTTTCATTTGCTTTGTTAGCGATCACTATTTAGTGGTTGTCCATGCAAGGTCACTTAAAACTATTGTACTTTTATTCATTCGTACTACCAACAATGGTTTCAAATACTTTAGATTATATCGTTATTAGTATGCATAAGCCTTACAATAAATATAACATAATTTCATTTTTATAACATCTAAACATATACAAAATATACAATTGTGTGCTATAATTTTGGTTTCTAATTAAAAATATATATTGTATTCTAGTATTTTTTTTAAATATTGGTTATACCTTGCAACAATGATATTATTACAACATATAATATGATGCACATACCATAAACATTGTAAACACAAGTGAAAGCAAAGTATAAACAACTTTAAAATATAACTTTTATATTGACAATACATGTATCTTCTTCCTTGTCAAGAAAAAGTATTTTTCTCCAATCTTAAATAGCGCTTATGTATAAATAAGCTAGGAAATACTGTTTCGAGAGTCTCTCTCGTAACAGACCCTTTATAAAATATACTCGAAAAATGTGTTTGCTTCGAGACATCAATATGTTGCACAACATTAAATGTACAATGAGATAAACACATTAATTATTATTACCATGATCACACAGAGAACACAAATTAGGGTCGATAATTTAGAGATTACTGTGAACCACATCTCACGTGACCGGACTAATGAGTTTAAATCTTCAGGAACAATTTTAATTAGGAATACGATTTGAGATTGAAAATTAGGAATAGAATACAGTGGGGAAATGCATGTTATTACGCGGTCAGTAAGTTGTTGACATCTCAACTGCTTTCAAGGAATATAAAACTCAGAATATACAAAATAATAATTATATCAGTTGTTCTCTCGAGTGTGAAATGTGGTTTCTTATCTTAAATGATGAAAACAAATTTAGGGTGTTTGAAAACAAGGTGCTTAAGAAGATATTTTGTCCAAAAGGGAATGAGGCTACTGGGGAATGGAGGCGGTTACATAATGATGAATAAACATCCCCTGTAATCATCACAAGACATTAGTAAGATAATAACGTAATCGTAGATAATGGTGGGCAGGACATACAGTATGAATGGGAGATTCTAGAACCTTGTTCAGGGTATTGATTGGCAAACCCGACGGGAAGAGACCATTGTGAAGACCTAGACACAGATGGGAGGATAACATTAGAATGGACCTGAGAAAGGTAGGGTATAGTGAAGTAGAATGGCTAGAATTAGCCCAAGGTAGGGATAGGTAACCTACTTTTATAAGTGCGTGAATGAAGTTGCAAGTGCCTTGTACCATAGAATAAGTAATTATTAGCTGTGCCATTCATTAAGACAATACTTATTATGATTTAAGTGTGAAATCATTTTAAAACAAAATGTTGGCTAAACTGCATTTACACTCTCAAGTGTATTTATTTTCATTTGTACATAGATATAACATTTTATAAAAGCCTAAAATTTTACTCATTATGAGAACTAGAGCTAAGTATTGTGTGTTAGTTGAATACTTAGCTTAAACTAAAGTAGCTAATTTTTGTTGTTTTTGCCAAATTTATATAAATTTAAATTAAATTTGTTGTAATATGGAAACATTTACTTATTTTTTTACTGAATGGAGTTTTAACCTAGTGTTGACCCATTTGTAATTATAAAGTCAAGTTTGGAAAATTTTCGTCACCAACATGTCACTTTAAATTGGTTTTATTTACTTTATTAATCGCCTTTCTACTTTTACAGTAACAGTATTATGTTTTTTAATTCTAACTATTTTACTGATTGTTCTTTAATATTTTGATTAAAGTTTGTAAATTAAGGCTTAACTTACGACAGTGAATAATAAACACAAACTCATCAGCTAAAGCTACTTCTCTTTTAGATAGTAATACTAATTATGAGAAACCCGCTTCAGTGGCCGAATCGTCTAAGATATCACTCTCGTGCTAGATTGACCTACTTATGAGGAGATCAGGGCTCAAATCCCGGTCAGGTCTAATGAGGGTTTATTTCCTAAACGGTTTCCTACTCTTCCTCCAAGCAAATGCAGGTATATTACCTCTAAAATGCTTCCTATTCCATCTCTCATCCATTAGAGTAATTATCAACTATGAACTTAACCTAGTCAGGTGATAGGATACGGTGATGAAAAAAAAAACTAGGCGAAGTTATAAAATCAATAAGAGGTGTTTTATATGATATAGACCCACTAAAACCGCATAGCCCTAGTGACAAACTAGGCCACAATGGTGAAACAAAGTTGTTGGGAAATTTTCCAAACCGTCTTGTAATGTTCCCTCCGTTACTAATTGTGAGAGATCAGGACAAGTTGCAAGAAACATGATTTACACTGCTTAAATTGGACAAACAAGTAATGAAACTTCAATTCTCTTTTAATTGTAAAAAACATATTGTGTTTATCTTGCTATCCCCTTTTCATGATCAATTTTCCATATGTAAACTTAAAAAGAGATTTTACTTCAAAGCTTGTATTTTATAATAAGATATTTTTCATAATTTTTACTTGCAACATTTAAGTTTCACAATTAGGTAAAATGAAGTCCTAAATAAAGAACATTCGAGATGTCTGTTTAATGAAATATAATATTAGGCTAGATCATGATTTAAATTATGAGAGATAGCCAACACTTACCCGAGTGATACTGTAGAACATCAGTCTACTCTCTTGACCTGATGAAACTGTCTGTGATAGGGAAATATTTTCCTTAAAAAAATGTTCTATCCAAACAATTTTACTCCAGTATCACTAAGGTAGGTGTGCTGGCTATTCTAATTTTAACCATGTTTAATATCCAAGTATTAATTATACTGGGAAATTTAAAACGATTTATCAAATCCCTGGAAACTCAATTAGACCCTTTCATTTTTTGATCCCTATATTTTGTTAAATCTGAATTGTTCCTGTTGAATTCACAATACGATTTTATTTTATGTGATCGGTAGAAAATCATTAAATATGGTATCATCTTCTGTATATTATACTGATTTTATGTATAAAAATATGGGTGAACTGGTGGTCTAGGGGTAAGGTGTCAGACCTCTGTGCTGGGGTCCAGGGTTCAATCCTCGGTCCCGGCACAGATTTATCTGATTGCCAAACCCTTCCTTCACCTCCGACAAGATGTGTATTAATCATAACTTGTGAATGTGTGGAATGCCAGGCCTCCACCATGGTTCGGATTCAAAGTTAAACTGTAGGTCCTTCATTTCATCTCACAATCACCCTACCATTACACATTAGCATAAGTGTGTATAACCTGCACAAGCATAATAATAATATGTGTAAAAACAGTGCCTCTACCAAAAACAATGAAAGCTTAGTAAAACATATTTTCATATTCATAGAGATTCCTAGTGAGAAAAACTATATATATATTACATTCGAGAACAATATCTATATACTAGTAATCCAATACAAGTTTTCATATATTATAAAGATTGTACAAACACACTTCTACGCACCCCTTCCCTAATATGCCACCCTCATAAGTATAAGCCTCTGAAGGATACATCACTTAACTTACATTTTATTTTATATCTATCAATTTAAATATGTATTTATTTTATAACTCCAATAAACTTAGCTTCCAACAAAACTTTTTTTTAAACATGACAATATAAAACATTGTATTTCACTATTACTTAAGAATGAGAATTTCTTTTAAGCAATAAATGAAATAATAGGAAGTTGTGTAAAAGGTTATTACAATTTTCTCATAGGATTTAAAGCTTAAGTTGACAATATGTATATTACATGTAAATAATAATTAGTATGGGCTAAAGCAGGGCTGTGTATTTGAAGTCTGAGATATTTTGGTCGGAGTCGAAGTCGGTAAAAATGTATAGTCTTCGTCACAGGCTGGCTTCAAAATAAAAACTTAATTCCAAAGAAGCTTCTCATCAAGTCATCTGTATTGGAGTTTTTTATTACAGTAAATTTGTTATTACTAATTATATATATTAGCAATTTACGAAGGAGTCAGAGATGGACAGTAGAAACATAGAGGAGTTGGAGTCAAAGTTTTGTCGCACCAATTCCACAGATTTGGGTCAAAAGGAGTTATAGGAAAAAGGGAGGTAATAATCCTGCTAAGACATTATCTTAATTTTTCAATGGTGACAAATAAATTATTGCTTTAACTTAAGAATTTAAAATCATAACTTCCCCCAAAGTAGTTTTATCCCCCATTTACATTAACAATACATTAACACACATCTTGAAACAATGAAAACATTTATAATACCTTTTACAAAAAAAAAGATCACAATATTAAGTCTTCTTAAAATAATAATAACTGTTTACTTCTTTACAATTTACCTTAAATAGAATACACATGGATAAATACTATATTGGCCTGAATATAGTCTGGCCTCGCACACAATATGAGCCTAAAATTTTGAAAGAGCTCTACAAGAAAATAGTTTTCAGAAATACCTCGATGTAAAACTTAACAAATGTGACACGGTTTTAGAAGCCTTCTGAATGTTTTTCTTAATGTGTAAGCACTCCTGAACTTTTATTAAGTTTTTTTCCAAAGCCATATAGTAGCCTTGGAAATACCAAACTTGTCAACAGCCTGCTCTATTACATCTCACATATTGCTCTTAATTTAAAATTCATATCATAGCTTCTTCTAATTCCCTTGTCTACTTAAGACACCAAGAAACCTTTTTAAATACACTTACTTGCGGATCTGCCATGGACATTTTTTGAAAATCATAATACAGCACAAATTCTACCACAAATTAAAGCTGACCTACTGAATTTCCAGCCAGTGACATTGAAGGCTGAAAATCCTATATCTCTCTCTCTCTTTGTTTTGACCTTGAGTTTATTATCAGACCTACACAGTGATCCCCACTGGAGGGAGGCCAGCAGGTTCAATTCCAGTATGCTACAAACTATACCTCTGTAAGAATCTGACTTTTTTCAGTGAAAAATGTAATGCTGTTAGTATGAGTACAGTTTAGGCTTGGCATTTTTAGGAGAAAAACATTGCACTGCATTTGGACCAATACAATATGTGTCTCATTTCAAACCAAAATTTAATGCTCCAGTAAAATATATATATATATAAAATTACTTTTAAAGGTTTCTTTTTGCTATTCAAGCAACATTTTAAATAAATGAAATTAATAACATTAACACTGTCTAATATGTATTTGGTATCTTATGCTTCAAACCCAGAGTATATCTCTTTTGCACAAACAAAGTCAACCCCCCAATTTTAGCAGCTAGGAATGAAAAGTTAATTACTTTTAATACAGATACTAAATTCTAGTCCAATTAAGATTATTCACAAATTTGCACTCTAACAATAAAACCAAAAGGGAAGAGATTATTAAGATAGTTTTGATATGGTTGTTTGAATGCTTAAAACAATTTGTTATAAGGATGTGTGAAAACCACTTTTTGAATTCAAAACAATATTGAGAGAGTATGAAAAAACATCGAGACGCAAGAATGAGACAAGAAAACTTCCTTAAAAAGTACAAAAATGTAAATTATGTTTATCAAAGTAAATATATAGTTTAGTGCTACACTTAAGATAAACTTATTCATATTTTAAACGTAACTAATAGAATTGTGAAAGTTGCATGTATACTATTTATGGTTTAATTTTGTGTTAATTCACTACTACCGACATGCTCTAAAATTGTATCCAACATAATTCTAATGAAAAGAAATTAATTAGGGATCATCAGTTTGTAGATTTTGAATGCACAGATTTTAAAGGCCTATGATTCAGTTAAAAGAAACATATTTTAGGAAACTTTAGTTGTTTGTGATATTCAAAAAGATAGTCAAGCTAAATGAGGTATGTTTGACTGATACTTGTGGCAGGGTCTGGGTTGGATGTCACTTTCAGATTCTTTCGAAATACATAATCGATTGAAACAAGGAAATGCACTTTCCCCCTTACTTTTAATCTAGCCTTAGAGTATGCTATGCAAGAGAGTATGAAAGGGTTGACATTAAACGGTACAATATAACTATTAGAGTAAGGAGATGATTTAACTTAGTTTGGCCAGAGTAAGAAAGCTTTAGAAATGAAATGCAAACATTTTATTAGAGGCTAAAAAGGAAATAGGTTTAGAAGTGAATAGTGAAAAGACTAACTATATGATAACATAGAAAACAGATCGGGGATCATAATTATAAATTAATTCGAGCAACATATCATTTGACAGGGTTAACGAGTTTACATATTTAGGAACAATTTTAACTAGTAATAATGATATTAGACTTGAAATTAAGAATAGAATACAGTCGGGGAATGCATGCTATTAATCGGTCTGCTCTCCTGGTTTCAAGGAATTTAAAACTCAGAATATATAAATTAATAATCTTACCGGTTGTTCTTTATGAATGTGAAATGTGGTCTCCTACCTTTCAAGACAAAAAAAAAAAAAAGGTGCTCGAAAACAAGATGCTTAGGAAGTTACTTAATGATGAGTTATATAACCTGTACTCATACCATGAAATTGTTATGATAATAAAGTCTCATGGGCAGGACATGCAGTGCGAATGGGAGAATCTAGAACCATGTTCAGAGTAATGACTGGCAAACCCAATGGGAAGAGACTATAGGAAGATTCAGATGCAGATGAGTGGATAGCATTAAAACTGACCTGAAATACATAGGGTGTAATGAGGTGGACTGGATAGAACTAGCTCAAGATAGGACGAGGGTGTAATGAGGAGAAATAGACAGAGCCAGCTTAAGATAGGGATAGTTGGCATACTTTTCTAAGTGCAGCCATGAACTTTCAAGTTCCAAGCAAATGTAACCGATATGAAAGTTTGATATTGAAAAATAATATTTAAAACTAAAGTATTTCTTAAAGAAAGCTGTTTTTGGTGAAGAAGTGTGGCCTATTTTTGGGTCTTTACAGTTTTATTAGAAATCAGAAATTCTCAGTTTGGTTTGTCATTTTCTGAAGGCAGTTGGTTTCTTTTTTATTATTCAAATTTCTTGAAATTTTTTAGATTGATTTTTAACTTTCGAGAGAAGATACAGATTTTTGTTTTCATCTCAATCAAGATATTTTTGAGCTCATACATCTATAATTTATTTACTATTTAGTCTTAGAGTCTAATATTTTAAAGTAAAAGGCTATAGTAGCCAAAGACTGGCATCCAGAAATGTAATTTGGGCAGGGATAGCTATTGTTTTTGGTAGTTATTCCCAACCAGAAATTTAGGTGCACTTTTAATCTATTTGGTGGATACACTTTTTTTAATATAAAATTGTAAACCTAGTGGCAGAATTTATCACCAACATTTGAAATTACAATACTCTATATTATAGTTGTACTTTACATAATTATGAGGTTGTCCCTAAAGCCAAATGACGTGAATTTAATATTAAAGTGTAAAAAAGGAGCCGGGGTTTGTACATTTACTAGAAAGCATATTCAACCACTCAAACAATGGAGATATTTATTATTATCATTGTCAAGGCTTAGGAGCGTGCATCATAGCAGGTCCAACTTATCTCCCAGCTCGCGCGAGGTATTATGGGAGTTAAAGGGAAGAGAAAAGACCAAGATATGCCAGAAATGTGTGCAGTGCATTCGTATTCAAATGATAACTCGAAATTTTCCGCGGTGACGCTGGGGGACAAAGTGATAAAGTTTCTTGTCAATAACTAAAGTATGTCACTATCATGACAACACGAAGATTTGTGCACAGTAGTTATCTTTGAAGCCATTATAAAATGGTCAAAAACGGTCTTTTCAATGCAGTTTTATTCATATATAATTTAATATTTCAACAATGTTTTTATTAGGAACATATATTAACTCTTTATCTCCATTAATATTTAATAATAAATTGTCCACGTCCAATAGTATTTGTGTAAATTCACGATTTCGAGCCAACTGTATCACAGAATTGATGGGCATGTGATGCATGCTCTTAATGTAAGGGATATGGATAAAGAGAGGTTGTTAAAAGTCAGTACATCAGCACTAGCATGGGGAGGGTGTATAAAAACCAAGTTTAATGCAACTGGTTAATATTAGAACCCCAATCATCGACAAACCAGGCTAGACTATGCGCCCACCTGTGAGGGTTTCTGCCATTTTCTAATCCTGGATACTTTCTATCCTTGGCCTTATACATTTTTGGTAATTGTAATATTTAAATTAAATTACATTTTAACAAATTCAATTCCAAGTGCTTAGGGTCTGCAAATACCCCATTTAAGAACCCATTCAAAAACTAAAATTGTGCATTGAACAATAAGTAAGAGGCCTGAATAGTTGTATAAAGTTGTATAGCTGTATATATAATATACACAAATTAACACAATAATATACTAAAATTTGAAAGACTGGTAATTACATGAAAAAAGATATTGCTCTTGTATACACAATCAAATAATTACAGAATAGTTGAGTTACCAAATGTGCTTGGTCATAAGTCTAAAAACAGAGATTTTGAAGACTATACAAAAACAATAATTACATATATGAGTCATTTTAATGATTTTAAAGTGATTTTAAGAATTGTGAACAAATCCTAAAAATTAGTAAATTCATAATTATCCAGTTATAATAAATTCCATTCAACCAGGAAACCCTCCACATACTGTTAAAAGTGGCAATGTTTCTAAGCTTCTATAAGTGCAATATCGCCCATTATTAACGCTTTTAGTACCACAAGCCGATCTGATCGCCTACTACCGTCAAAAGTGCCTGAGCCGATGAGGTTGGTTTTCCAGATTTGAGTTAGTTCTTGCTTTATCTGATAGATAGTGTAGTAGTGTCATATATCACTGGAAAGAGAACACTCCCCTCTATAACCTTTTATATATATATAAAAGGTTGTAAACAAAAATCAACCATATATAGTTGTTTTTGGAACTGGGAATTTAGTATATTTACAATGGTGCACAGTCACGTACTCAATGTGTTAAGTGCAATGCCATTTTATGTACAAACTACATGGTAAAACATAAGTGTGGTTCACATTTATACTGATGTTAATAGTTTTGTAAACAGTTTTCAAATGTATGGGTTAAATTGTTCTGAGATTAGAAAAATATACTATTTAGCTTTCCATGTTGTCATGTGAATGAAAAGATTTATTTACCAGTGTTAGTAAATAGGCATAATAACTTTATACATTTATATAATATGTAAGAAAATTATATGAAATTATTAATTATATAAGGTTTTTTGAAAAAGTATTCACTATGTGCAGGCCTGAATATTTATTCATGAGGTAAGCAATATCTCATGATGTAAGGTAAGCAATAACGGCCGAAAAATATCTAATGTAGGATATTAAATAAAAACTCCTGTAATTACTATTTATAATCATTTATATTCAAAACTTTATTTTCTTGTATAAAACTAAATCCACTACAACAAAATAATAGTGAAGTGTATATACATTTTTTTGTTTTAAATATGTTGGTTGGCATTAGTTTTGAAAAAAATTATGAGTTAAACATAAATTAAAATCAAATTTAAAATTGATAAATTAAATTGTATTAATGGATTAATATTAAAGAACAGTACATACAGATTAAAATGATATAAAAATCAAAACAATCATTTCATAAATAAAGGTTTGGCGAATTTTCTTGAAAACACAAAAATGAGGAAATAGCTGTGGCATTCTTCGCACACAAAAACCTAACAGGCCTCTGGCATTCTTCGCTCACGAATTCTGGACTAGGTGTGGCACTAAAAGTGTTAATGAAGCAATAATGTTTTAAAAAACACCTGTTTATACAATTATCATAGCTATTGGTTTTAAGAATAATTAAGTGGTTGGTATTAAAAACTTTACTAACTAAATGTTGAACTGGAAACTGACCAAGGAAGTTTGGATTCATTTCAAATCATGGCCAGATGCTTCGAGGTGATTTTTCCATCCTACTATTAGATGAATACTAGTACATTTTCCCTTTGTGTACACTTTGTTTACCCTGAAAGGTAGAAAGCTTACTATGGTGTATCTTATGTTATAGGGCCATAGAGACGCCCATCAAGGTAAGATTGTAAGCTTTCCCAGCAAATGGAGTGTACAATGTAGATAATCCATACATATACTAAAGATGCAATGCATTAAAATAAAGGCCATATTGCAAACAACAATGGTAACTCTGATTACACAATGTGACACAAACCATATCCTCAACTCAAGCTTTTATGAAATATTTTAATGAAGTATCGTGTTTTCTTTAGTATGAATTTGTTCATTTTCATTTTGTACTTTCACTCCTAGCCTGGTTTCGTTTTAAAATATATGCCTCTAATTGGTCAACCTTATATGTGGAATATACTACAGTTCATTGAAGTTTGATATTACAACAGCAAAAAGCACAAAGGTATATATATAACTCCTAGTGCCTACTAAACAACAATTATAAATATATTAATTTTTTTTAATCAGCTAAACTGAAATGTAACAAAACAATAAACATGGTATATTATTTAAAACACAAATGAAAAACCAAAGGACAAAGCAATTAAGGACGTCTTAAGTACTCTATTGTATATTGTTATGGTACAAGCAGTTGTACATCGTCACTAGTAGAAAGATAGGACATTACGCTGTTGGAAGAATTGATACTCTCTCTGCTGGGGAGGCGCAGCTGGGGGTGGAGGTGGTAGAGTCCGCCCCTCTAACATGCGCACATCATCCTCCAGCTTAAGAGAGGAGTCTGTGGAAGGAAGGGGAGGAGGTGGAGGAGGGCGAGACCTCCTACGACCACTAGAGTGTCTCCTGGCGCGGCGGTTTTGTCTCGCCTCCCTGTGACTCGCTCCAGCTTGTGGTGGGATCCTCTGCAGTTGCTGGGACTCAGACACTGCCACAGTGTACGTGGGGGGAGGTTCCCGGTGGAAGAACTCGTCTGGTGGAGGCGCAAAGGCACGTAGGCGGCTGGGGTCATGCCCAGACTCGTCGTGATATAGCCGGTAACTCGCAGAGGAGGTCAAGCGTAGGGTGTAAAGCCGACACATGCAGCCCACCGCAATAACGAGCAACAAGCCACAAATGAGAGAGCCATGATTGCGGCTGTGATGACCGAGTTCTGTCCAATATCACAAAGCAACGTTAACCTTAAAACTAAATAAACACAAGATTTGTTGGTGGGTAATCAATACAGACTCACTCTCCAGTGTGTTTGGGCCCATTGAACATAATATCTCAAGTATTTAATACAATAAATATATAAAACCACATAACACACATTTTTTTGACAGAGACTATAAGTGATTTTTTCATCCAGGCCAATCTTTTCCCCTAACATCCCAAATAATTGCGAGACTACTGTATTGCAATTAAGTAATGGGAGCACCATAAAACAATTTACAAATTCAGTTATTACCTTCATACATAGCTGGGGGTTATTCTTTGATGATTGGGTAAAGTTAAACAAATGCTAATACCACCATGTAAAGGTAAAGCAACGACTAAGCTTCGTAATATATTTAACTTGGTTTGATATATGAGATGAAAAATATGTCTGCCATTACAGTTAGCGTTGTTCAAAATTCCTGAAACGTATTGTAAACCAATGACCCAGAGGTGGGACAAATAAGGAGCTCAAGGAGGAGTGATAAAATGAGCAACTTTGAAAATATTGGTTTATTGCACAGAGCTAGTAATAAGCATAAGCACAAACTAAGCACGGATAGTTTCTTTGCAAATGTAATTTGTGAATTTATTTGGGATAGTTACATTTAAACCAGTATAGACTGTAAATGAACATTTCTGATAAATTAAAATTGGAATACAATAGATTTTTTTAGCACCGCGTCTTACTACTCGTTCGGGTTATACGCTTTAAGTACTAATTACGCTAATGGATTAGGAATTGGGAAGGTTTAATTAGAGGAAGTGAACCCGCATTTGCATGGAGGTAGAGTGGAAAACCATTTAGGGAAAACCACCCCCAGTTCACCAGACCGAGATTTGAACCTCGATCTCCCCGTCCTCAGCAGTCGAGCTAAACACGACAAGCGTGTTAGCCAACTACGCCACCGAGGCGGGTAATACAATAGAGTTTAATGTATTTGAATGGGTAGATAATAGATGCCAACATATACACATTTTTAATTTGGATGAGCCTCCAGTTTCTAAGGATTTTTAAAATCCTGAAAAAATAATAATATGCACACCTAATAAACATAGAGAATCATGCCGAAATGCTTGTTCATGGTGAGTTATTAAGCATTAAACATTAATGTGGTTCAGTTACACAATATATATAGAGAATCGGGAGGGAGGTTACTTATTCATACAGCATAAATCACAGCATTATGTTTATGAGTTATAATTTTTTTCTAATATACTGGCAAACTGCACACCATTTTGATTTCACACCTCACAGGCCCATTTAATTAGTGTGTATATTTTATGATTTGATAGTAAGGCCTATTTATTAAAGCCTTTTTAATTAAGATTATGTAAAAATCCTTTTATATTATTTTAGAGTAACATTTTTTGTGTTGTGTTTGTTTATCAAGCGTAAATAAATTAATTAAAATGAACAGTTAAAGGGAAAAGAGTTTTTAGAAATGGTGAAACAATTATACTAAGGATTGGTCATGTTTTACTTTTAACATTGACCACTGTTGAGCCTTCTCATAGGATACCATCTCCTGTGCGACAATTTAATATAATAAGATTTATTACCAACCTTGATACAGCTCTGCTCGTCACTGTTGTCACCACAATCATCAGCTCCATTGCACCAGTGTCGCTCTAAGATGCATCGGCCATTGTCACATTGGAATTTGTTCTGCATGATGAAACAAGGGCAATCTGCTTCATCAGAATTATCTCGGCAGTTTCTCACATTATCGCAGCGTTGCTGAGAAGTGAAACAGCCCTCGCCATTAGCACACAACGTTTTACCAGCACAATCTATGTGGAAATAACACAAACAATCGAGTTACATTCTTGCTAAGTCGATTTCAGAAATAAATACAGCAGTTCTTAATACTCCTTCTTTTAATTGTTATATCATCTGTACTCTTTCACTGTGTAGCCTTAGCAGGTTTAAGTAATGTCAAAAGGGGGGCCTCTTTCTCTCGTTTCAAGCTTGATAAAAATAATGAAGTAGTATGAGAAAACTTAAGTTTACGTTATTTTTTTTATGTAAAATATGACAGGTAATTAAAAAACTTAACTAGTTAAAACAAAATTGTGATCTTTTACAAGTGTTGGCAACCTAAAACATAAACATATGATTTTCGAACGGTCATCCAGGTAAAAACCTATCATGACCAGACTCTAGTAAGTTTGAGGTCACTGTTATGCTGTAGTGTCAAGCAAATGGGACTCCGTGATATAATCATCTATGAAAGTGAAATAAAACTTTATAAAATAAGCTACTGCTCACCAAAACAGTTCTCCTCATCTTGTCCAGACTGACAGTTCTTGATTCCATTACAACGCTCAGTAATATTATTAAAACAACCTGATTCACCCTCGCAGGGTACCTCATTTGGATTCTTGCAGAATGAAGTACAGTCTATTGGTGGGCCCCCACCAATATCAGAGGTGGGCACACATTTGCCATTAGGACAGCGTACCTCGCCATGAGCACATAAGTCATCTTCATTATCTATTAAGATAAAAACAAAAATATAATAAGTAGCAATTCATTGTGTTATAATTAATTTGGATTCAACAAACTTTGATATACATGTAGCAAAATAAGTCTGCTATAAAGTTGGCTATCACAAAGGTGTTTAATTACAACTTACAACATTGTAAATAGTATGTGACCATCTTTTTACTTAACGCTGCCCCAGACTGGCTACGGCGTTGTTTATCAGCCAATTGAATCGCATGTCAAGTTTGAAGGTTTTTCCAACAACCCAATTCCTGCCCGCGCTATGCAATAAGTCATGCAGACAACATCACACCCCATTCCCCTTCCCCAACCCTCCACAATCATTGTTGAGTGTGCTGTTGTAAGCATCCTCTGGATCAATTTAGATCAAGAGGGCTTGCATAGATCAAGGCCAAACATTTGGATGCATTGAAACGATCTTGGGACGATCAATTCAAGGATTTGTAAGGAAACAAGCTTCTCTAACAATATCAAATATATCTATTTAAAAAAAAATTAAATAAATAAACCAACCTAATATTGAGCCTATTAAATATATGTATATTTCCTAATGTGCTTAATTTAATCAACTAGTGATAGTAAATCAGTAAACTATTAATATGGTATAAATAATGTATTGATGTTAATATGGCAAATTAGGCCTGCATTCAATTGTTATCTCATTATTAAACAAGCTTTGGTACAACTGGCCAACACGACTCCTTGCTAGGATAACTTTAGGTTTAATTTGGCTTTAAGTTTAAATTTCATTAAGGTGGTGGCCGATCATCAAAACACCCTTTCACCTTAATTATGTAGCTTAAAAGTCACCAAATAAATAATTTATTTGTGAATCAGATCAAGATATAACCAACACGGGAGTAATCAGATAATAAATAACACGGACAGGAGAAACATAAAATTTGGTTAGTAGTAGTAGTAATAATAATAATAATAATAATTTAAGTGGCAAGTTTACCTATTCTATAAGTGAGACGGAAACCCCTGCCTCCTTTAGCAACTTTTGAAGTATGAAACTTGATAGAAATTTGAGGTCGCAAAACGACAACAACAGGAAGAGTCTTATTTCGACCGCAAAGCTTGTTGGTGCCCCAACTCCCTTCCTTTGGTAGGGACAACCAAGTGTGCTGGCAACATGGCGGTGTCAAACAGTTTACATCCTCCTCAAGGTCAAAGTCCTCAACACTGAAATACATTCAATTTAAAACAATGAGTGGATATCATGTGAACATATAGATCTTGCATAGTAAAAAGTGTTAGTGTTTGAAATATTTAATTGCTTTGGTTTATTATTAAATGTATATCACAATAAATAGTTAAGTCAATGGTTGTAAGTAAGACAATACTAATGGAAAGCATAACAGATTTTTACAGAGCCAATTAAAAATGTAATGACATATAATTAAATGAGCAATTTACTAGCAACAAAATATATTTCTCATAAATAAGCTGCGATATTAATGGTCATATCTATGACACACTTTCTATTTTTATTTTTTTCTACACTATAATCAACTTCCTAACTACTAAAGTCACATGTTTTCAGCATGTTTATGGATTGTGCAGGAGTATGTTTGCTTATTTTCAAGTGACAGGAAACATGTAATGTTTTGAAGAGTTCTTAAAGTTATAAAGTTGATGAAAGAATACCTGATCGTAAGATATTTTTGTGCTGGAGGGTAAATGACCCAGTTACAACTGGTATGTTCAGGGTACACTGAGGGGTAGTTGGGGCTACTTATTGTGCCTTCAATATCGGTCAGATGACTGGGCCCACATAGCTCACTCTGACGATAAAACTTGGCTGGTGAGATTTCTTTGGTGAACACTGAAACATATAATAGTTTTAAATGTAATCAAACTTATTTAAATAATTTAAATATTTTATATTATTATCATCATCATCATCATCATCAGCATCATCATCGTCATCATCATCATCATCATCATCATCATCATCATCATTATCATTATTATATTATTATTATTATTATTATTATTATTATTATTATTATTATTATTATTATTATTATTATTATTATTATTAGCACAGCGTCTTACTACCCGTTCGGGTTATACGCACTTACGCTAATGTGTAATGGTAGGGTGATTGTGAGATGAAATGAAGGACCTACAGTTTAACGTGGAATCCGAACCACGGTGGTGGCCTGGCATTCCCCACATTCACAAGTTGTCTTGTCAGAGGTGAAGGAAGGGTTTGTAAATCAGATAAATCTGTGCCGGGACCGAGGATTGAACCCCGGCCACCAGCACAGAAGTCTGACACCTTACCCTAGACCACCAGGTCACCGACAAAATATTTTATAAAACTATACTAAAATAAAGTGTTAAGGCGGAAGTTTAAGGGAGTATTTTTGCAGGTTTTTTTGAATATTATTTTGGTCAAAAGAAATCAAACTGGCAGAAACATAGAGTTTAGTTTATTTCATATGGTGATCATAACAGTCCTTGAATATCTGTCAACAACAATGTTGATATCACCATTTTAAGAAAATTAAAATTGATTTCAACTCATAATAATTAATATATAGTGAAAGGATAAAAACAATCTATAAATTTCAATCGATGTGATATAATCAAAATTAGTTCTAGAGTTATAGATAAAACTGCTTTTTTAATCATTGAGAATATTTTCTCAAGCCTTTATTCATGAGCCTAAGAGACATGTATAGATTTAGTACATTTGAATTATATTTACAACTAGCAACCCCGCACGGCGTTGCCCGTGACCCACTGTGGTATAAGAATTATAAGCCCCCCTGCCCCCCCCCCCCCCATAATGCCCGTATCTCTGAAACATAATTCTAAACCAGATAAAAAAAAATCTTCAAAAATTTAGTTAAAAATAGCCTTTAATCAAAAAGCTAATTAAAAATTTTAAAAATCTGTCTTCGAGATGCATTTGGACCCTCTTCCGTCCACCCATGATAAAAATTTCAGATCTCTGCGTGCCATATATTTGGCTGGGCATCGCACGTGCACGCACACGCACACGCACACACACACACACACACACACACACACACAAACAAACACTTCCTTTTATAATTATAGATAACTAGACATACTAACTTTAAACTAAAAAAAAAAGTAATTTATACAACTAACATTATTTAAGGACATGCCTTAAGCCACCATAAGATGAACTCTAAATATATTTCAGAGACTTAGTAAATTTGGCAAAAGTGAGCATAGTTATGTTTTTATTTTAGGTGAAAATTAATAAACTTACCTGAAATAAAAAATAATATAAATTGACAAACAATATGCATATTTTTATTGGAAGTGATGAGCGACCTTTTGGTGTTAATGGAAGCTCTACCTGAAACAAATCATAGCTATATATTATAATAGATATTACCTCTGGAGCAATATATATTATTTATGAAGAGACATTAATGAGGAAATTTCTTGATTAATGCTGACTGGCAGCTCACAGCTGACGGCTTTGAAAAGTTACCAGACTAAATTATGTATCACTACGCCAAACCATATGATTTGCAAAAACATGTGTTTAGCAGCTGTCAGAAGTCAACTGTCAGCTGTCAGTCAGCACCAAAGAATCCATGGGACTACTGTAGTATTAAAAATTGTCACTCTATTTTCTCTTCCCCATAACTCTTTTTTTTTTTTAATTTTGATCTTAAAAAATCCTCAACTCTATGGATTTAAAAAATAAGTATGAAATTAAAAGTATAGTTGCAACATTAATGTGAAGTTATTTTCAATCATGGCTTTCTTGCCAACATGTTTGTGACTGAAAGAGGAGGCCTTAATAATGGTGTTTTAAATACTCTTGTGCATAGAACTAATATTGTGGAATCAATAAAGATGGCTGGATTGTGTGGACTGAGCTTTTCTGGCAGCTGCTAAATTATATTTATGCACAGTGAAGAAAGTAAGATAGTTTACATGAGACTCAATATCTAAAATGGTATCCTAGAACATTGACAAAATTTGAGAAACTAAAGATTATAATTTTATCAAACAAGACGCAAATGGTAGACTAACATTAAACTGGAAATGAAAGAGATAGTGTGTAATGAGGTGAAGTGGATATAACTATCTTAAGAGAGGTTTAGGTGGTGTACTTTAATAAGTGCTACAATTAACTTTCGAGTTCCTAATGTCATAGAATTAGGGCCAGTTTCATAGTCGAATTTAGTATGCCTCAAGTGCGGCGCTAAGTACATGACGACACCTACCTGAAATTGAATGGAATGGGCCAGTTTCCAATGCGAGAACGGCCCATTCCATTCTGGTCTAGGCAGGTGTTGTCCTGTATTTAGTGTAGCGCCGCACTTGAGGTGTACTAAATCTGACTATGAAACTGGGCCTTAGTAAGTATAATCAAAAGTGGTTATGTGATAATTGATTGTATTCAAACAACAATGGTATTAATAGAATAAAGCTATGCAATAATGGTTCATCCCAAAATAATATTGAAAAGCTTGTTAAGAATGAGCTTTAGCAAACAAGCTTAAGATCAATGAACACTCAACTTCTCAGCTTGAAAGGTTAGCCAATAGGGTTTCAAATATGAATGGGAATATGATGTTTCTGTCTACGTCATAGTGGTGACGAGGCCAGATGAGAAAATGATGCTATTTAAACTATTGACAACCTCAAGCCATGTAGCCATTTTATCATTATTTTTAGGTAGAATTCCACCATTATACAAGGTAATTGCTAAAATTATTAATAAATTGAGAGAAAAAAAACGTTCTCCCCAACTAAATAAGGTTTAATTGAAGAACTGTAGGTAGGTAATATAATTATTTCTTATAAATCAGTAGTCTCTCAAAACTCACAAAAAAAAGTGGAGGCACCAACACACAAAGAGAGTGTGTGTGGTGTGTGTGTGTGCGTGTGTGTGTTCTGTGTGTGTGTGTGCGTGTGTGTGTGTCTGTGTGTGTGTGTGCGTGTGTGTGTGTCTGTGTGTGTGTGTGTGCGTGTGTGTGTGTGTCTGTGTGTGTGCGTGTGTGCGTGTGTGTGTGTGTGTGTGTGTGCGTGTGTGTGTGTGTGCGTGTGTGAGTGCATGTGTGTGTGCGTGCGTGTGTGTGTTGAACACTTTACCAATCTAAATGGCAACACATTTTTAGAAGTAAGAAAGCACTAGGAAAATGAACAAATTAAATAAATTAAGCTTAGGATCTTGCTAGTTCGACATGGTTAATTAAAAAATTTGTATAATTCAAGCACACTTTGAACCCTCCATAAAATTCCTCTTTAAATCAATTGTGAAAATAATGTTTAAGTTAATTTGGGTTCGAGAAGGAAATATTTGGATAATTCGAAGCCTATCCATTGTTAATTTATACAAGTGTGCAGGTTAATTTCAAATCTAACTTTCAACAATCTTCATTAAATCACCTCATATGCCAAGAATATCAAATTAAGTTAAAGTTGTCGACACAGAGTAAAAGAAGGTTATGAGCATATATAATTACTCTAATGGGGTAAGGAAGCATTTAAGAAGTTATCTACCCACAATTGCGTGGAAGGAGAGTGGGAAACCATTTAGAAAAACACCCCCCGTAGACCTGACCAATATCCACCTGTCAATCTCCCTGTCTTCAGCAGCATGTACCTATACATTGTGTATATGTGTTTTGTATATATCAATACCAATATAAAAATGTATGTGTTTAAATATGTAGCATATTTTGAAGTTACCGATTTATTGTGTACAAGCTGCCTAGATACTCATAAAAAATAGTAAATTTAGTTTTAGATATTTCAATTTTTTTATATATATATATATATCCCTTGGATTTTGAATTAAAATGTTATATATTGTAATTTACTATTGATTGAAAAACTGTCAAATACAAGCGTGAGAAAGTGAAAATAATCCCAACATTGCTATTAGATAAACTTTATGGCCTACAGAAGAAATTTGGATACAGTAGGTAACAATATTAATGATGGCAACTTGATATTATTTACAAACAAAAGATCAAGGTATTACTGTAACCATTAAAAATAAACAAAATAACAACAAACAGTGAAATTAGCTCTAAGGCCTACTACTAATACAATAAAGCCAATAATGACTGATTTTTTTATTTAATCTTTATTATTTTCAAAGTCACATAGTTAACTTTATTTTTTGTCTATTATTCTGTTTGGTTTAAGTTATTCATAAATGTGTTAATGTGCTTTACTATCCCAAAGTACAAGAATAGTGGATTTGTTTAAAAATTATGCTTATGGGAATGTTCTAAACGAAATACCAAAATGTATTAAGACTTCCACATCATCAGTTTAAAATAATGTTTAAAAATGTACTAAGAATCTCTTTAGAATGATAGTATAAATAAACGACTTTATATTGTTGGTTATAACAGCAATTATTTTTGTATTCAATAATATTATCTAGACCTAAAAATAAACAAATTTTTAGCAGTTCAATGTTAATTTTCATACATGTGTAAAGTAGTAATTCTATGCTGAAATATATATTTTATTTTCCTTTTTCCTTTCTAATCTCTAATACTTTATGTATTATTATTGTGACAGTGAAATTGCAATAAAAATGTCCACACATTGTTTCAAATAAATGTGTTACAAGAGTAAAGTTAATGGTGAAACATGGCAATGATGCGAGTTTCTCTAAACCAGTTGCCTACAAATACTCAATAACCTTTAAATATTATAATCACTAGTCACCATTAAAACTAACCACGAGTCTATGTTTCTGATTGCTGTTAGGTATATAGCTCACTCTTTGACCTCCATTACAAACTATATTTAAATAATACATTTGGACTTACATGACCATGGGCATTGGATGAACATGGATAATTTTGTGATGTAAAAAAGGATGTGAAGCCTAAGGTTCCAGGTTTGATCACCATATTATCTATATTATTTTTCAAATTTAAACAAGAGAAATATCTTCCATAATTAAGGTTAGTTTAGGTTTGTGGTACCTTTATGATAAAACTCAATGTAGGTATTTAGAAACCCTTTTATTTTATTATAATTGTACCTATATTGCATTCTTTGCCTAAAGTTTATTTGGCAAATTGATAACAATAACTTATCACAAAGGTGTGCAAGCCTGATGTTTTAATAAATACAAAAGATATTGCAGTGAATTTTTTTAATAAATCACATTAAAAACCATTAGGTCAAGTGGCATAGTAAATTATATTAAGGCCCTGCTCAATATTAACATAAGTGTTTATGCTTTAAGCTAGGCCTAGGCCTTATTATTTAAAAAAAAAAAAAAGTTTGTTTATGTATCTATAGATTGTTATCAAAGTCTTCTAAAATAAAAACTTAGAAACTATTCACTCCTAAATTTAATATAGTAACTGCTGATTATTATATAACTAAAAAACTCTTATGTTGGATAATTAGGTTAAGGAATCGTTTAGTACATCATGATAATTAACTTTTAAAGATGTGATCCAATTAACGTTGTCATCACTTTTTTTTACATAATTGATTTTGACATCTATTTTCCTTGTTCTAGGAAAATAAAGCTTAATCTGTAAAACAATAGGCTCTTCACATACAACAAATAAATTTAAAAATAAATTACTCGCCTTAGATAAAATCAGATATATGACTGCATGTTAAGGCAAAGTCTAACACATCAAAAAACCCTCATTTCTTAACTTGAAAATATGTTTTTTTTAATGTTAAGAAAAACAAACCAAAATTCACAATATTTAATATTAATTATCTCGTCACTACGAGCATAGATATGGACTACGAGATCTCTAATAAACCAGGAATTATGAAGGGATATTTGATTCTTTTCCCCTTTCTCTTTCGGGCATATTATTTCCCTGTAGAACATGAATTCTGTATATACCACGAATATATCTAGGGATGGTCTGGCATTAAAACATTTTCTCTTCTTTTAATGAAAATGGGCTCGCACGAATCGTATTTGAAAATGTTAACGAGGCGTATCCAATATTAGTTCAAAACAACTACAGTACAATCACAGTAATAGTTTAGAACTATTCTGAATAGACTATATAGGGTGTGCCCCCTACTTTATGATTCTATTGAAACTTTGAATCCTAGTCTAAATAAATTCACACTTTGCAAGTGTGTGTGTGTGTGGTTTTTATTTTTTTAATTAGCCTTTCTTTAACTTTACTGTGATTTTTGATCGGCAGGGTTCACTCTCTACTTATGACACGTTCAATAACTGTGATACTGTACTGATGGTGTTCTCCGCCTAATGTCTTCACTTGGCTGAATTACACTTTGTGAGTTTGCTTTATAAATAAAACCAAACGTCTTCTTCTTTAAAATCACTTGTAGGCGACTAACCTTGATTGTCGAAATGTCCATTTGTCATAAACTTTGCATGGGTCAGGAATTTACTCACAGTTTATATTGTAAGTACGATTTATTATCTTCACAGCTGCTAATGAAGCGTTCTGACTATGTTAATTTAATGTTGATGCCAGTGGCGGTTCGTAGCTAAAATGGGTGGGGGTGCTGCTCCAGAAAATGTTTGGCCTTTGTTTTAAAATTGTGTAAAAGGAAAAAAACATGTATAAAAAGAAAATTTATTCAGGAACTTGATAAAGTCTTAACAAAAAAAATTTTTTTTTTTACTTACTTCAACTTAAATTGTTACAGTTCAAGCTTGATATATTCATTTAAAAATTAAATCCATTCTTCTTGTTTTAATTTTGCGCGAAAAGTGTCAGAGTACACAAGTTTATAGAAAAATTAACGGGTTTTAGAATTAACAGTACATGCTGTAACTAAGAACATGACTCAACTGTTACACAGGTTCATATGCATGGACACAGATTAGATAAAAAAAAACGAACGACACATTTAACGATGGTTCCAACCTAAACTAGAATATACCTGCATAGAATTGCATATTTTAAAACTCCTCCTCAATTCAACTACAACCACAAAAAAAAGTCAAAAGTCCTACATGTTCCCTTAAATACATGCAAATATACTCTAATGAATCAGTATTTGATTAAACCGATATAATTACAAAAGTACTCATACTTTTTTCCAACCAAACTCTTTGTCATAATGTCAGCACATTGTTCATTTGTCTCCAAATAAATCACATCAATAACACCACTTAAATACAAATCACGAACAAAGTTGTATTTGACATCAATATGCTTTAGTCTTCTATGTTCCCATTTATCCAAACATCTTATGCGAGACTGGTTGTCCTCGTACACCTTGGTGGGTTCTAGAGTGATCCCAAGGTCCTGGATCAGTCTTCTCAACCAGAGTAGGTCGAATGAGGCGGTTGACAGGAAGACAAACTCTGACCCCGTCGAGCTAAGGGCAATTGTAGTCTGCTCACGTGTAGTCCAAACAACAGTGGCACCATAAACTTGGAATAAGTACCCAGGTGTAGATTTACGATCATTAATGTCATTGGCCCAGTCCGAATCAACGTAGGCCCGTAAGGCGACATCACAGTTCTTAGGAAAGAATAGACCAACTTCAAGTGTTCCTTGAATGTATCGTAGTATTCGTTTGAGTCCAATCCAGTGTGCTTCTGTTGCATTGCTCTGATACCTGCTGTAGAAATTTACTGAGAAGCTCAGATCAGGGCGAGTGTAGAGCATCACATGCATCAAACTACCAACAAGCTCACGGTACCGTTTTTTTTGGATTATGCACTCTGATGTAGTTATTTCAGGTGGTTTTGTCTCCATCGGTGTCTTGACCAGTTTGCATTGTTCCATACCAAATTTCTTGAGAACTTTTTTCAAGTAGGCTGTTTGGTTAAGGGATATACCATCAGTTTTCTGATCAATTTTTATACCTATAAAGTTGTGCAAACCTCCAAGATCCTTCATCTCGAATCGTGACATAAGATATGTTTTGATGTCATTCAACTTCTGCAGATTGTTTCCCGCCAAAATTATGTCCTCTACGTAAACCAAAAGGTAAGTTTTTATGCTGTTGCTGAAGTTGAAGTATATACATTTTTCGTTTTTAGACTGCTTAAATCCAAGAGAATTCGCAAATTTGTCAAGTTTAGCATTCCACTCCCGTCGTTCTTGCTTCACTCCATAGAGGGTCTTGTGTAACTTACAAACAAGGTTGCTGTCAGTTACGAAGCCAGGTGGCTGCTTCATATACACCTCTTCATAAAGGTCTCCATGTAGGAATGCATTTTTCACGTCTAACTGTAAGGCAATTAAATCTTCTTTGTTTATAATTGCAAGTAGGGTTCTGCCAGAGGTTAAATGGGCTACGGGTAAGTACGTT
Source organism: Timema cristinae (assembly GCA_039000515.1). Classification (NCBI taxonomy): domain Eukaryota; kingdom Metazoa; phylum Arthropoda; class Insecta; order Phasmatodea; family Timematidae; genus Timema; species Timema cristinae. The sequence goes on along the minus strand of JBCFYV010011164.1, from coordinate 14,219,454 downwards.
TCATTGTAGTCAAACCGTTTCTTCTGTGCACAGCCCTTCACCACCAACCTTGCCTTGAACCTGTCAAGCTGTCCATTTTCATCCTGCTTCGTCTTGAAGACCCACTTACAGTTATAGCTCGTTTACCAGATGGCAGCTCAGTAAGGGTCCAGGTCTCATTTTCTTCAATGAGTACATCTCTTCCTCAACTGCAGCCATTCATTGCTGGGCATCATCTCTACTATGGATGTCATCGAAGGTTTCTGGCAAGTTGTCAATAAATGACTCAGCACCAAGAGCCAGTGTGACATAGTCATCTAGGTACGCTGGTGCAGTGCGAGGTCTCGTGCTCCTACACAGAGGTTCAAGTTCCTCACCAGGAGTCTCTTCTTCGTCAGAAATTGCCTCTGGTTCTCCTCCTAAAGACGTCTCCTCCTGCAATTCCTCAGTAAAAGCTTCATTTGGAGTCGAACTGATGACCTCAATAGCTCGAGACGGTGTTGAACCAGCAACACCAATGGTTATGAACAAATGTTCATCGAAAAATAAATCATGCCCACGTATGATTTTTCGTTCCTGTGGACACCACAGCCTGTACCCATTCGGGCAGTAACCAACAAAGTAGCACTTTTTCGAACGGCTGTCAAGTTTACTTTTAAGAACTTTATTAGGTAATCGAAGATATGCTACAGAGCCAAAAACCCTCAGTTTTAACATATCAGGCTTTACACCATACCTCAGTTCTGCTGGAACCTTGTTTTCAAGAGCTTTAGTAGGCGATTTGTTTATTAGGTAGACTGCAGTCATAACAGCCTCCGTCCAGAGTGACTTATCAAGAGAAGAATGAAGGAGTAAACAACGTGTTTTCTCCATGATGCTACGTCCCAGTCTTTCTGCGACACCATTCTGCTGACTTGTATGCTGATCGTAAACTCTGACTGGATACCGTTCTTTTTAAAATAATCTAGCATTTCCTGCGACACAAATTCACCACCATTATCTGACCTAAAGCGATTTATCTTAGGTTAAAGGGAGCTGTTGCCATAGCTTCAAATTGTTTGAAGTAGGTAAACACTTCAGACTTTTCCTTTAGCGTGTAAATGACTGTAAAGTGACTATAGTCATCAATCAGGGTAAGTATATACCTCTTTTGATTATATGATACGGGCTAATGGGCCCTACAAGATCACTGTATATGATCTCCAAAGGGCGTTTATCTCTAATGCATGGCTTTGTGTGAAGAAGACGCGTTTGTTTAGCCTGTATGCAAGAGTAATATAAATCGGAGATCGATCCTTGATCAACCTTAATTCTATCTAATATTTTACTTAAGTGAACTAAACCGGTTTTGCCAATGTGACCAAGCCTCTTGTACCACAAATCAGATGATGCTACAATGGAACTAGCAACACCAGCACATGCTTTTTCACGAGGCGAAAGAGATTTTTTTAACAAAAGAAAAAGATATTTTAACAAAAAGTTAAATAATTTTCTCCTTGATCTCTGGATGACGATTGAGGAAATTTTTTCCATTGAATTATTATTATTATTAGCACCGCGTCTTACTACCCATTCGGGTTATATGCACTTACGCTAATGAGTAATGGTAGGGTGATCGTGAGATGAAATGAAGGACCTACAGTTTAACGTGGAATCCGAACCACAGTGGAGTTTTCCATTGAAAGTACTGCAAGCGCATTTAGTATTTCTGTCAAATAAAAGAACAGAAAAAAAAGTATCAAATAGAATAATAATCTAATTCAACACTCTTCTACACTTTATCACATTCAAGAATATGGTACCCGATTTTTAAGCACAACACACACCGAGTAAAAATAAACTTCCTTCCACCATCAAACCAGAACCAGTCCTGCGAGAACAACAGTGCTCTCTCTACCTGGCAGTCTCGCCTTCCTCCCCACCCCCTACTATAGACGCATGCGCACAACAGTCATACACCACGTTGCTGGCACTGTGAAGAGCACAGTTCCATACAAATAGTTTTGTATCTTTTTGATAAACTGGGGGATGG
>JBCFYV010011164.1:14172385-14217343 GCA_039000515.1 Timema cristinae | reverse complement strand
TTTGGCGCTCACAGCTAAAGGCTTTGAAAGTTCCCAGACTAAAATTATTATCCACGCCAAACCATTGATTTTGCAAAAAAATGTGTTTAGCAGCTGTCAAAAGTCAACTGTCAGCTGCAGTCAGCCCCCAAAGAATCCCTGGGACTCCCTGAAAATAAAAATTTTGTCACTCTATTTTCTCTTCCCCATAATTTTTTTTTTTTTTTAATTTTTTAAATCTTAAAAATCCTCAATTTATGGTTTAAAAAAAAAGTATAAAATTAAAAGTATAGTTGAAATTTTAAGTAAAGTTATTTTCAATCATGGCTTTCTTGCCAACATGTTTTGATGAAAGGGGGGCCCTTAATAATGGGTTTTAAATACTCGGGCATAAAATAATATTGTGGAATCAAAAAAAGAGGGGGATTTTTGTGGACTGAGTTTTTTTTCCGGGCAGCTGCTAAATTTATTTTGCACAGTGAAGAAATTTAAGATATTTACATGAGACCAAATATCTAAAATGGTATCCTAGAACATTGACAAAATTTGATAAACTAAAGATTTAATTTTATCAAAACAAGACGCAAAGGGTAACTAACATTAAATGGAAATGAAAGGGAGATAGTGTGGAATGAGGGGGAAGTAAATAACATTTTAAGAGGGTTTTTTAGGGGGTGTACTTTTAATAATTCACAATTAATTTCGAGTTCCTATTGTCATAGAATTAGGGCCAGTTTTCATAGTCGAATTTAGTAGCTCAAGGCGGCGCTAATAATGACACACTACCTGAAATTGAATGGAATGGGCCCGTTTTTCCAATGCGAGAAAGGGCCCTTCCCTTTTTGGTTAGGGTGTTTTTCCTGTTATTTAGTTTTGCGCCGCACTTGAGGGGTACTAATCTGACTAGAAAAGGGCCCTTTGTAAGTATAATAAAAGTGTTTTTTGTGATAATTGTTGTATTTTTCAACATGGTATTAATAAATAAAGCTATGGGAAAAATGGTTTATCCCCAAAATAATATTAAAAAGTTGTTTGAAATGACTTTAGCAAAAAAAGCTTAATCAATGAACACAACTTCTCAGCTTGAAAAATTAGCCAATGGGTTTCAAATATGAATGGGAATATGATGTTTTTGTCTACGTCATAGTGGGACGAGCCAGATGGAAAATTTTGCATTTAAACTATGACAAACCCCAACCATTACCATTTTATCATTATTTTAGGTAGAATTCCACCATTTACAAGGTAATTGCTAAAATTTTAAAAAATTGAAAAAAAAAAAAATTCCCCCAAATAAAAAGGTTTAAATTAAAAACTGTGGTATTTTAATTTTTTAATTTTATTTTTTTTAAAATTTTAGTGTTTTTCAAAATCACAAAAAAAAAGGGGGGGAAAACCAACCCCCAAAAGGGGGTGTGTGTGTGTGTGTGTTTTTTTTTTCCCCCCCCTTTTTTGGTTGGTTTTTTCTGTGTGTTTTTGTGCGTTTGTGTGTGTCGTGTGGGGTTTTTGCGTGGTGTTTTTTCTGTGTGTGTTTTGTTTTGGGGTGTGTGTGTTTTTTCTGTTTTGGTGGCGTTTGGGGGTGTGTGTGTGGGGGGTGTGTCGTGTGGTGTGTGTGGTGTTTTGGGATTGCATGTGTGTGTGCGTGCGTTTTTTGTGTGTTTGAACATTTTCCCCTTTCTAAAGGGAAAAAACACATTTTTAGAATAAAAAGGGGCACTAGGAAAATGACAAATTAAAAAAAATTAAAATTTTTGGGTTTTCTTGCTAGTTCACATGGTTTTTTAAAAAATTTTTTTTGTATAATTAAACCCCACTTTTTGAAACCCCCAAAAATTTTCCTTTTTTAAAAAAAATTGTGAAAATAATTTTAAAAGTTAATTTGGGTTCGAGAAAAGAAAAAAGGGTTATTTTTGGATAATTAAAAACCCAACCCCATTTTAAATTTTTATAAAGTTGGGGGTTAAATTTTTAAATCTAATTTTAAAAACCAATCTTCTTTAAAAAAACCTCAATGCCAAAATTTTAAAAAAAATTTAAGTTAAAGTTGTCGACACAGTTTTAAAAAAGGGGTTTATGAGCATATATAAATTACTCCAAGGGGGGAAAGGAAGTTTTTTAAGAAGTTATCCCCCAACAATTGCGTGGAAGGGAGTGGGAAACCATTTAGAAAAACACCCCCCCGTAGACCAAAACCAATACCCCCCTTAAAACCCCCCTGTTTCAGCCATGCCCCTTTACATTTGTAAAGGTGTTTTGTATATAAAATACCTTTTTAAAAATGTATTTGTTTTAAATATGACTTTTTTTGAAGTTCCCCGATTTTTGGTTCCAAAGCTCCTAATTTTTCATAAAAAATAGTAAATTTAGTTTTAGATTTTTAAAATTTTTTTTTATTTTTTAACCCTTTGGGGTTTTTAAATTTAAAAATTTTTTATATATTAAAAATTAAAACTTTTGATTGAAAAAACTGTCAAATACAAGTTTGGGGGAAAGGGGAAAAAATAATCCCAACATTGTTTTTGGGTTTAAACTTTGGGGGCCTAAGAAAAAAATTTTTTTTTCGTAGGAAAAAAATATTAATGATGGCAACTTGATATTATTTACAAAAAAGGGGTTTAAGGTTTTATTACTAAAAACCTTAAAAAATTTTAAACAAAATAAAAAAAAACATGAAATTAGCTCAAGGGCCCCTACTAAAAATACAATAAAGCCAATAATGCCCCAAAATTTTTTTTTTAATCTTTATTATTTTTAAAGTCAATATTTTTCTTTTTTTTGGGGCTATTTTCTGTTTGGTTTAATTTTTCATAAATGGTTAATGTGCTTTACTTTTCCCAAAAGAAAAAGTTTTGTGGATTTTTTTAAAAATTTTTTGCTTTTTGGGGGAAAGTTCTAAACAAAAAAACCAAAATGATTAAGATTCCCCCATAAAACGTTTAAAATAATGTTTAAAAATGTACTAAAAAATCTCTTAAAAAGATAGTAAAAAATAAACCCACTTTTTATTTTTTTTAAAAAACAAAAATTTTTTTTGGGATTAATTTTAAAATTTTTTTTAGCCCCAAAATTTTAAAAAAAATTTTTTTTGCAGTTCAATTTAATTTTTTTATACAGGGGAAAAAAATTTTAATTTTTATGCTGAAAAAATTTTTTTTTTTTCTTTTTCCTTTCTAATCTCAATTTTTATGTATTATTATTGTGACAGTGAAATTGCAAAAAAAAATGTCCACACTTTTTTTCAAAAAAAATGTGTTACAAGATTTAAATTTTTAAAGGTGAAACATGGAAAAAAAAGCGAGTTTCTTTTAAAAACCCTTTTCCTCCCCAAAATCAATAACCTTTAAATATTAAAATCCTAGTCACCATTAAAACTAAACCCCGACCCATGTTTCTGTTTTCTGTTAGGTATATAGCCACTTTTTGACCTCCATTACAAACAATTTTTAAAAAAACATTTTGGACTTACATAAAAAGGGGGATTGGATGAACATGGTTTTAAATTTTTTGGGGTGAAAAAAAAAGGGTGTGAACCTTTTGGTTCCGGGGTTTATAAAACCCAAAAATTTTCTATTTTTATTTTTAAAAAATTTAAAAAAGAAAAAATTTTTCCATTTAAGGTTTTTTTTAGGTTTGTGGTCCCCCTTTTGAAAAAAAATCAATGTGGGGATTTAAAACCCCCTTTTATTTTATTAAAATTGTCCCATTTTGGGATTCTTTCCCCAAATTTAAATTTTGGAAAAATTGGGGAAAAAAAAAAATTTCCAAAGGGGGGTGCAAGCCTGAGGGGTTTTAAAAAATACAAAAAAATTTTTTGGGAATTTTTTTAATAAAACCCTTTTTAAAAACCCTTGGGGCAAGGGGCATAGAAATTAAAATTTTAAAGGGCCCTGCCCAATTTTAAACATAAGTTTTTTTTCTTTAAGCTAGGCCTAGGCCTTTTTTTTTAAAAAAAAAAAAAAAGTTTGTTTATGTATCTATAGATTGTTATCAAATCTTCTAAAAAAAAATTTAAAAAACTTTCCCCTCCAAAATTTAAATTTTTGTAACTGCTTTATTATATAAAAAAAAAAATTTTTATGTTGGATAATTAGGTTAAGGGGAATTTTTTTAGTACATCATGAAATTTAAATTTTTTTAAAGATGTGATCCAATTTTTAACGTTGTCATCTTTTTTTTTTTTAACATAATTTTTTTTGACATTTTTTTCCCCTTGTTAAAAGGAAAAAAAAGCTTAATCTGTAAAACAAAGGCTCTTCACAAAAAACAAAAAAATTTTAAAAAAAAAATTTTTCCCTCGCCTTAGATAAAATCAAAAAAAGACTGCTTTTTAAGGCAAAGTCTAACACAAAAAAAAAACCCTCATTTTTTAAATTTTTGAAAATTTTTTTTTTTTTAATGTTAAGAAAAAAAAAAAAAAATTTCCCCACAATATTTAATATTAATTACTCGTCACTACGACATAGATGGGGGACTACGAGTTTCCTAAAAAAACCGGAATTATGAAGGGAAATTTGTTTTTTCCCCCCTTTCTCTTTCGGGCATATTATTTCCTGTAAACCCCATAATTTTTCTGTATAAACCACGAAAATATCTAGGGAATGGTGGGGAAAAAAACATTTTCTCTTTTTTAAAAAAAAATGGGCTCGCACGAATGTTTTTAAAAAATGTTAACGAGGGTACCCAAATTTTTTATTTAAAAAACAATACAAAAACAATCACGTAATAGTTTAGAACTATTCTAAAAAAGAAAAATATGGGTTTCCCCCCCCTTTTTTATTTCCCCTATTGAAAACTTTAAACCCCTAGTCTAAAAAATTTTCACTTTTTTGCAAGTTTTGTGTGTTTGGGTTTTTATTTTTTTTAATTACCTTTTCCCCTTTAAAAACTTTACTGTTTTTTTTTTGGCGGGTTTTTCCCTCTTATTTACCCACTTCCCCAATAATGTTTTTGGGGTACTGATGGTTTTCCCCCCGCCAAAATTTTTTTCACTTGGCTGAATTACATTTTTTTAGTTTGCTTTAAAATTTTAAAACCCCCAAATTTTCTTCTTCTTTAAAATCACTTGTAGGCGAAACCCTTTTTGATTGTAAAAATGTCCATTTTTTAAAAAACTTTGCATGGTCGGAAATTTTTACTCACTTTTTAAAAATTGTAAGAAGATTTTTTTTTTTCACACTGCTAATGAAGCGTTCTGACTATTTAATTTAAAATGTTGACCCCAAGTGGCGGTTCGTAAAAAAAAAGGGGGTGGGGGTGCTTTTTAAAAAAAAAAAATGTTGGCCTTTTTTAAAAAAATTTTTTAAAAAGGGAAAAAAAAAACTTGAAAAAAAAAAGAAAATTTATTCAGGAATTAAAAAAGTCTTAAAAAAAAAATTTTTTTTTTTTACTTACTTCAATTTAAAATTTTTTTCAGTTCAAGCTTGAAAATATTCATTTAAAAAAAATTAACCAAAATTTTTTGTTTTAATTTTGCGGGGAAAAGTCCCCGGAAACAATTTTTTAGAAAAATTAACGGGTTTTAAAATTTAAAAAAAAACATGCTGTAAAAAGAACATGATCAACTGTTCACGGTTTTTATATGCATGGACACAGATTAGATAAAAAAAAAAAAAACGACACTTTTTAAAGAGGTTCCAAAAACCAAAAATAGAATATACCTGCTTTTAATTGCATATTTTAAAACTTTCCTAATTTTTAACTACAACCAAAAAAAAAAAGTCAAAAGTCCTAAAATTTCCCCCTTTAAAAACAGCAAATATACTCAAAAAGAATCGTTTTTTTTTAAAAACCAAAAATAATTACAAAAGTACCCCCCCCCCAATTTTTTTTTTCCAACCAAACTCTTTGTCAAAATGTCAGCAAAATTTTAAATTTTTCTCCAAAAAAATCACTTTAATAACCCCACTTAAATACAAATCACGAAAAATTTTTTTTTTGACATCAATTGCTTTGTTTTCTATGTTCCCATTTACCCCAAAATCTTATGGAGAGGTTTTTCCTTTTTTCCCCTTGGGGGGTTTTAGATTATCCCAAGGGTCCGGGGCCCCCTTTTTTTAACCCCAAATGGTTTTGAATGGGGGGGTTGCAGGAAGAAAAACTCTGACCCCGTCGAGCTAAGGGCAATTGTAGTCCTGCTCACGTGTATCCAAAAAACAGTGGCACCAAAACTTGGAATAAGTCCCCGGGGTAGTTTTTTCGATTTAAAAAGTCATTGGCCCAGTCCGAATAAAAAATGGCCCCCAAAAACGACATCACATTTTTTTAGGAAAAATAGACCAACTTCAATTTTCCCTTGAATGTATCGTAGAAAATTTTTGAGTCCAACCCCGTGTGTTTTTTGTTGCATTGCTCGATACCGGGGTGTAAAATTTACTGGAAGCTCAATCGGGGGGAGGGGTAGAGCACCAAAAGCACCCCAAAAACCCCCAAAAACTCACGACTTTTTTTTGGGGGTTATGCACTCTGATGTATTTTTTTCAGGGGGTTTTGTCCCCCTGGGGGTCTAAAAATTTTTTATTTTTTCCATCCCCAAATTTTCCCCGAGATTTTTTTTTTGTGGGGTTTGGTTTTAAAGGGTTTTTCCAAAAATTTTTTTTGATAATTTTTTTTTCCTATAAAGTTTTGAAAACCCCCCAAGACCTTTTTATCTCGAATCTTTTAATAAGATTTTTTTGATGTCTTTTAAAATTCGCAGTTTTTTTCCCGCCAAAATTTGTCCTCTACGAAACCCCAAAAGGGAATTTTTTTTTGATGTTGCAATTTTAAGTATATACTTTTTTGTTTTTAGACTGCTTAAATCCAAGGGGAATTCGCAAATTTGTCAAGTTTAGCTTCCAAAACCCCCCTCGTTCTTGCTTAAACCCCCAAGAGGGTCTTGTGTAACTTTCAAAAAGGTTGGGGTGGTCAGTTACGAAGCCAGGGGGCTGCTTATATAACCTTTTCATAAAGGCCCCCATGTGGAAAAGTTTTTTTCCGTCTAACTGTAAGGAATTAAAATTTCTTTGTTTATAATTGCAAGTAGGGTTCCCCCAAAGGTTAAATGGGCCCCCGGGTTTTAAGTAGTTTCTTGTAGTCAAACGTTTTTTTCTGTGCCAGCCCTTCCCAAAAACCCTTCCCCTTAAAACCTGTCAAGCTGCCCTTTTTTCATCCGCTTCGTTTTAAAAGACCCACTTAAGTTATAGTCTTTAAAACCCGATGGCAGCTCAGTAAGGGTCCAGGTCAAAATTTTTTCAATGAGTATTTTCTCTTCCTAAACCCCCAAGCCATTCATTGGGGGGCACATCTTAAAAATGGATTCATCAAGGGTTTTTCGGGAAAAGTTCCCCAATAAATGACTCACCCAAAAGAGCCGGGGGAAAACATAGCATCTGGTTTTACGCGGGGGGAGTGCGGGTCTTTTTGCTCCAAAAACAGAGGTTAAATTTTTCCTCACCAGGAGTCTCTTTTTTTTTAAAAATTGGGGGGCCCCTCTGGTTCCCCCTAAAAGACGTCCCTCCTGAATTTTTCCTCAGTAAAAGTTTTTTTGGGGGAGTCGAACTGAAAAACCTCAATAGCCCGAAAAAGGGTTTTTAAACCCGGGGCAACCCAATTTGGTTTTTATGAAAAATTTAAAATCAAAAAAAAAAAATCATCCCAAAATATTTTTTTTTCGTTCCGGGGGACCCCACAGCCTTACCCATTCGGGCAGTAACCAAAAAAGTAGCACTTTTTAAAAGGCGTAAATTTTCCCCTTTTAAAACCCCTTTTATTAGGTAATCAAAAAATAGCTACAGACCAAAAAAAACCCTCATTTTTAAAAAAAGGGTTTTTTACACCATACCTCAGTTCTCGGGAAAAACCTTTTTTTTAAAAAAGTTTAGTCGGCGTTTTTGTTTATTGGTACCCCGGGCAGTCATAACAGCCTCCGCCCAGATTGACTTTTTAAAAAAGAAGAATGAAGGAGTAAACAACGTGTTTTTCCATGTTGTACGTCCCACCCCTTTCCCCGCCCCCACCATTCTTTTTAACTTGTATGCCTGATTTTTAAACTCTGACTGGATACCTTCCCCTTTTTAAAATAATCGGGGCATTTCCTGCAAAAAACAAATTCCCCACCATTATCTGACCTAAAGCTTTTTTATCTTGGTTAAAGGGGGGAGTTTTTGCCTTTTTTTTCAAATTGTTTGAAGTGGGAAAAACCACTTCAGACTTTTCCTTTAGCGTGTAAAGGGCTGAAATGATTTTTAGCATAAAAAAGGGTAAGTATATACCCTTTTGATTATATGATACGGCTAATGGGCCCTTCAAGATCACTGTATATGATCCCAAAAAGGGGGGTTTAAAACTTTTGCAGGGGTTTTGTGAAGAAAAGGGGGTTTTTTTAAAACCTTTTATGCAAGATAATAAAAATCGGAGTTTTGATCCTTATAACCCCTTTAAATTTTATCTAATATTTTATTTTTAAATAAAAAAAAACCCGGTTTTTTTCCAATGTGACCAAGCCTCTTGTCCAAAAAAATCGGGGATGTTTTCAATGAACTAGCAACACCAACATGCTTTTTCACGAGGCAAAAAAGATTTTTTTAAAAAAGAAAAAGTTTTTTTTAACAAAAATTTTTAAAATTTTTTTTCCCCCTTTATCTCTGGATGACGTTTTTAGGTTTTTTTTCCCTTAATTTTTTAAAAATTTTACCCCGCGTCTTACAAAACCCCCCCGGGGGTTTTTTTGCACTTACGTTTTAAAGAGAATGGTAGGGTGATCTTTAGATAAAAGAAGGCCCCCACATTTTTTTAAAGTGGAACCCCCAAACCCCGTGGATTTTCCCCTTGAAAGAAAACCCCCAAGGGGCTTTTTGAATTTTTGTAAATAAAAAAAACAGAAAAAAAAGTACCCAAAAAGAAAAATTTAAACTAATTCAACACTCTTCTACACTTTTTTCACTTTTTAAATTTTTGGTCCCCCATTTTTAGCCCAACACACACCGAGAAAAAAAAAAATTTTTTTTCCCCCCAAAAACCCAAAACCGGGGTTTCGAAACAAACAGGCCCCTTTTCTCCCCCGGGAGTCTCCCTTTTCCCCCCCAAACCCCCCACTATAGACGCATGCGACAAAAGTCATACACCCTTTTTTTGGCACTGTAAAGGAAAAAGGGGCCATAAAAATAGTTTTGTATCTTTTTATAAACGGGGGAGGGTTTCTTAGTCCCCACATTAAGTTTTGGGGAAAAAATATTGTACTAAAAAAAAAAAGAAAAAAATTAAAAACAAAAAGGACTCATATTAAATTTATCGATAATATCAATTTTGGAAAAAGGGGGCTGCAGTCCGCAGTCCCCCATACACGACCGGGGCCCTTTTTATGCCCTTTCTTAAAAATTTGGGGTTTTTTACCCAAAAAAAAAGTAAACAAACGGAAAAAGGGCCCCCGGGGATGATTATGAATCATCCACAAAGTCCGGGGAATACAAAAAAGTGTTATCCCCCTGCCTAGTAGTGAAATTTATTAGGACTTTTTATTAACTGTCGCAAATAATCATTAAATAAAATTGTATCAAAACCCCCCCTCCTTAGGATTTTTTTTTTCTTTTTTTACTGGGGGGTTATCTTTTGGGGACATTGATGGTTACGGGAGTTTCCCCTTACAAAAATTAAAAGGCCTTTCCCCTTTGGCTTCTTTACATGAAATGTGGCAAAAAAATTTTTTAAAAAAAAATAAAAAAAATTTTAAATTTTTCTTGGTAATTCTTTTAAAAATTTTTTTTGTTTTATAAACGATCCCACAAACTCGCAAAAGGATTTAAGATTTTTACTCGTACTAAAAAACTGATCTAATTTGGGAAAAAAATTTTTTTTAAAAAATATTTGAACATCGATGCATTTTTTACATCGGGGAATTTTTCTGGGAGTTTCACCCCCAATTTTTTAAAAATTTTTTTTCTGTTTAACTTTATTGGAGTTTAGTAAAAACCTTTTTTTTCCCCCCTTTCCTTTAAGTCCCCAAAATTTTGTGTTTGGGGTTTGGGGTTTTGGGGGAAATTCCTATTACTTTATCAAAATTTTAATCTTTTTTTTTAAAACTGCTTAAAAAATGTGGTCAGATTCATGTCAATTTTTCCCGGAAAAGGTTCCCAAAAAATTTCTAAAATTATTTGGGGCAGTTTTTTTTTCAGAAGTAAAATACCCAAAAATTTGGGGAAAAACCTTTAAATCAATGGGTTTTTGAAAATATATATTTTAAACTAAAATTTTTGTTTTTTTTGGGTTCTCAAGTATTTTTTTTTTTGAATAAGGTGAAAAAAACATTGTTAAAAATGCAAAAACATTTTTTTTGGGGGCCCATGAAATTTTTTTTAAATAAAAAATTTTTTTATAATTTTTTGATGCAAGTCCATAGAGGGGGAAAATTGGGGTTTGTGTTTCACGGGTGAAAAAAGATTTTCCCCTTTTGCGCAGTAGCTCTTTTTTTTGGGTCACCCCCCTTTTTTTTTTCTTAAAAAAGGGGTATTAACGACTGACTCAAATTTTTTAAAAGACACCAACCTTTTTTTTTTTTTTTAAAATTGGTGGGTTTTATATTAGATTTCCCACCATTAATTTTGTATTTAAAAAGGGGACCAGCACAAAAAAAAATTTAAATTTTCCCCCCCTAAAAACCCAATATTTGTTTTCTTAAAAAAGGAAAAATTGTTTTTTTTCAAATTTTTCCCCCCCGGGTTTTAAAAATTTTAATTACCTTTACTTTTTTAAAAAACTTTGGGGAAATTTTCTAAAAAAAACAATACTGGCATAAAAAACAAAACTATTTTAAGGGGCCCAGAAAAATATAAACAAAACACCCATGGATAACATAAACATCCCAAAATTCGCTTACGTGGTAGCCGAGTTTTATCTACCATATAAAAAAATATGGGGTGGGTTTTAAAAAAGGGGGTTGTCCGTGTCGACGCATTCAAAATTTCTCTCAGGGGAGCACGCAAAGGGGGACACACTCCACCCCCTTCCCCGTGAGTTGACTTTTTTACCTTTACTGTTTTAATTAATATTCTGTGCTTGAAAAAAACTGGGAAAAATTTGGGGTCCCGAAAAGAATATGTCGGGACCCCGGGGGCTTTTCCGAAAAATCGGGACAACGGGGGTCCCTATTTAGACATTTACACAAGGGGCTAAATATTCCAAATTTTGAGCTTTTTAAAGTTTTTTTTTTTTTTGTTTTTTTTGTAACGAATACTATTCAACTTCACTTTACTCAATGCCCCTCACATACTGCCCCCACCCACTGTAAAATTTTTAAAAAAAGTGTATGAAAAATTTTTTTGCAATCATTTTAAAAAACCTTTCCCCCAAAATTTGGTGGTCACCTTTTTTCCCTTTTTTTCAACCATATATCCTTTTACTGAACTGCTACTTATTTTTCATTGCATTTACTTTTAATCATACAAGGGGAAAAATTTTAAAATTAAATTTTTAAGTTTTGGGCAGCAATTTTTAAAAGGGGGTTTTCCCTTTGAAAACCCAAAAAAGTTTTTTTTCCCCCGGTAAAGTTTAAACATTGCGGGCATACTTATAGGGGTTATTTGGCATAGCGACAAAATTTTTAGTATTAAAATTTTTTACTTTTTTAATAAATTTAAAAGACGTTTTTTTGGGAAGGAAAATTGGGAGACACTGAAACCCAAAAATTTTCAAGAAGGGGGGCATATTAACGCTCTGAAAATTTTAAAAGGGGGGAAAAATTGTCAAAAGGACCTTTCAAAAAGATCCACGAATTCTCAGTTAAAATTTACGACTATAGAACCACTTTTGGGGGACGTCCTTTTTTTAAGATTTTGGGGTTTTGTCTACTGGGGCAGGTTTAAAAATTTAAAAAAGAAAATGTTTGGGGTTTCCAGGATAATTCTTAACATTTAGGGGCATATTAAGAAGTGTTTCACTTGCATAAGTATCATGCAGTAGGGATGGGCTGGACCGAGGGGTATCTGAGGTAGTCAAGTAAAAATTGTACACTTTAAAAACCCCACCTGAGATCAAAGACTGAAAACAGCCCTTTTCAAACGGAAAAACTCACTTTAAAAACGCCCTTGAATCCGAAATGCTGTTTTCCTACCAATTTGATCTTAGAAATTTTTTAAACCCACCTTATCACAGGGAATGAAAACGAATACGTTTTAATTATCCATTCCCGCTTCCTTTTCACCAGAAATTTCCAACACAAACACAAAAAAATACAACAAAACGGGACCGGTTTTGTAAAAACACTTTTTTTCACAGATAACAGTTCACGTTCACATTACCCCTAGCAACAAAAAATTAAACAGTTGCCTGTCAAACTTTGCTTCAACCCCTTGTCAAGGGTAATTTTTGCCGTCACCCTTGGTCCTCAAGGGCTTGTGGGGGTTTGCATCTGCACACTTTGTGACTATTTGATGGTTCTAGTTTGATCACGTGATTGCCAATGCAAACTATCGATTTTTTTGGGAACGTCAAGGTCGCGGTGGGGTGAAGTAGACTATTAAAGGTACGCCTGTGATTTTTCGATTCGGGGATTGCTTGATTGTGATTTTAAAATATTGGAAATATAAAACCAGTGATTATTCACGGTGACTGGTAGTCACAGTGTTTGTCAACTGATAATTTACAATCACATTTGTTGCTGTATTGATATTTTGCCCCGTCCCCCTTATTTATTATACTTGAAAACGGGAAAATTTTGTCACGGGATATATTGGGCTGAAAGCTTAACACATCAAACTGTAAAAAAGGATTGCTGTTTAGAGAGAAATGAGCTTATTATCAAAATAAAATTCAAATCTTGATGATCATTTTGTACATTATAAACCCATCTATTTCAATTTAGGTAAAAGTTTTACACAAAGGAAAATATTTCTGCAAAAAAAAACCCTTATTATAGTTTTTTTCATTGAAAAAATTTTTTCAAAGCAAAAAAATTGATATGAGCATTTAAAATAAAATCCTAATGTTTTTTTAAGGTTTTTAAGAAATGTTCTGAAAAAACTACTGTTATTGTACAAGTGCTTATGGGAAACGGCGAGTTATGTTTTAAGGACTTTTCGAGAAACTTGATCCGGAAAAACCATGATGCCGCCGTTTTTTTCCTCAAGAACTCCCCAAAAGTTAGCACGTCGTCCACCAGTTTGGCGCCCCTAGCCTTTTAGAACAACTCCTCTGCTGTCCTTTTCTCATTAAATTTTCTATTTCCCCACCTTTCACAAATGTAATGGTGAGGGGAATTCCCCTACTTCAATATTTTTTTTTTAATTGAAACCACCCGTTTTAAACACAATTCCTGTTAATTTGCTATCTTCATACGTATGCTTTTTCCCTCTCTTAAAAACTCCTTTTTTTCCACTTCACCCTCCTCCTTTCCGCTTTCCAAACTTTATTTTTATCCCATCAGTTTTAACCACGTCTAATTATAGGAAAACCTTAGAATCATATACCAGACCATTCATTTATTTTTAGTTTTAAAAACTGAATGTGAAAAATTTTCACTTTAAAACCAAACAGGTTATTATTTGGTCAATTAATGGTACCAATATAATTTTATTTTCTGCTAAATTTGAGAATTGAAGTGAACAAAAAAGAATTAAAGAAAAAAAAAATTATACCAAAGTTTATAAGTTATTTAAAGGCCCTAATTTTTCTAAAGATTTGGATTCAAGATTCATTGGTAAAATGAAATTTTGAACTTGATATTCTGCTGGTGGGTACAGACAGGGAAAAAAGGGGAAATGTCAGGAATTTAACTAAAAATAAGGAAAAAACAGGGAATTAAAAATTTTGTCAAAAATATCCCAATAATTCGCAACTAAACACTAAAACAAAATTTACTAATACCTAAATAAAATAATTTTAAATTTTTAAAATAACTGATAAAACCGTTTATGTTTACTACATACAAACTTTTTTTTTAATATGTAAGCATTAATAAATAAAACAAAATTCATCATCCCCATTTTAAAAAGGAAAATAAAAGCAGGGAAAATTAAAAAATGTTGCCTGGGAAAACCTGTAAAAGTCAGGGGAATTTTGTAAAATAGGGTTTGTAGCCACCCTGATTTGGAATAGAAAATTATTTTTGGTTAAATTGGTAGTATAAGGTTGGCCCCCTCCCCTTTTTCCTTGTAAACAATTATATAGGCACATTTTCTTGTAATTTCAGAGTACCCTTGTGGAGGACGGCCATACACCCAACAAAGTATGTCGGCCTATACTGGTAGCAAAAACTCTTTGCGCGTCCTCCATCTGCTTCGATATTCTCTGAGCGTAACACAGGAATTCCAGACTGCATCTCGTCTTACAAATACGATGATGCAACAACCCCATCCGCCTGGGAACAGCAATTAATTAACAGCACTCAGGTTTTGTTTTTCACTATTTGTGTTATATTGATTCAATTACACAGTTGAGTCATTGAACCAAAAGAGATTTTATCACAAAAACTCAAGCTCGTAATACAGTTTTAAAAAAAATGGGTTTTGGAAGTGGAGGTAAAACTCCCAAGATTCTAAAAGGGTTAGTTTAAATTTGGGCTAGCTCATTTCTTGAAAAACCGACCCATTCAATTATTAAATGATTGCTTTTATTGATTTAATCAAAGTTTCCCGTAAGTAGGTTTGGGGTGTCCAGAATACATCAGTTGTGGAGATATCGATTCCCTTAAATGTAAAACCCAATTCTATTTGTTGTTTCGTATGTTGTTTGAACACAATTTCTTATAAAAAAACCTTTGTTTAGTGAATACCTACTGTCACCTACATTTTTGTAATCCCCCAAGTAGTGAATATATTATCATTTTACAAATTTAAAAAAATTTCAAAAATAGACTACCAGCTATTTTCTAAAAAATTTAGAAGCAGGAAAAAGGTGTTTAATGAGTAAAAAGGATGAATAACTCAAGATAGGGATAGGTTTAATAGGTGAAGTGGATAGAACAAAACTCAAATAAGGTTAGGGGGGTAATGAGGTGGAGGGGAAATGAACTAATCAAGATAAGGATAGGTTTTTAATGAGGTGGATGGATAGAACTAGTTTCAAGATAAGTATAGGTTGAAAATGAGGGGACTGGAAAAAGAAATAGCTCGAGTTAGGAACGGGTGTAATGAGGTAGACTGGATAAAACTAGTCAAAATAGGAAAAAGTGGTAATAAAGGGTGGACTGGATAAACTAATCAAGATAAGGAAAAGGTTTCATGGGTGGTGGATAGAATTTAGCTCGAGATAGGAACAGGGGCGTAATGAGGTAAAAACCTGGATAAAACTATTTCAAGTAGGAACAGTGTGTAATGAGGGGACTGGATGGGAATTTAGCTCGAGTTTAAGGTTTAAGGGTGAAATGAGGTGGTGGTGGATAGAACTAGCCTCGAGATGGAACAGGGTTTTTTAAATGAGGTGGACTGTTAGTACTAGTCAAGATAGGAACAGGTGAAAAGAGGAGGACTGGATAGAACTAGCTCAAGATAAGGAAGGGTTGAAAATGAGGTGACTGTTTATTTACGCTAAGATAGGAACAGGGTGTAATGAGGTGGACGGATAGAACTAATAGGGTTAGTTGGTATTCTTTTGCAAGTTTGCACTCCCCTTTTATTTTTTTGAGTTTGTAATGGTCTTTTGGTAAGTTGGTATTAAATAAAAACAATCCTGGAATAAAAATATATTTTAATACATTTAAAAATTTTATTTTTTCTGTAAAAAAATGGTTGATTTGTGAGCTTGGATATTTTTTTTCAAAGAAATAAGCCCATGCAGTCTGGTACTTTAAATTGTTGATGCTCACTTTCATCTCAAATGGATACATACTTCATGGTTTTTGGAAAATTTCCCCAATTAAAGAACCCAAACTGAAATTTATTCACTAAAAACATAGCGTTATTTTGTTGTGAAATTGGGGTGAGGCTTTGGAGCGGCCAATCACCCAGCAGGGCTGAGCGGTTTACGCACCATTTGCAAGACGTCCTCAAACAAGAAAAAGTGCTAGACAAGAGGTACTTTGAAGGCTTGCTACAAAATAAAGATACGAGAACTACCCCACAAATTTGGGCAAGCAAAACCAGGGACTTTTGAAAACCAATCGGACAGGCGACCTTTCCATCAAAGATAAGTTTAAAGGGTTAAAGAATGGCCTCAGGCTCAAAAGGCAAAAAAATAAATTTTATAATACATTGGCCCTTAAGACTTTGGTTTTTATTGGTTTCCCGTGTCTTAAAAAATCTGTTACAAATGAAAAAGGGTAAGAAAGAAGGTTTTAAAGAAAGGTTATAGTTAAACTAAACCAATCCGATACACACGGTCAGGAATTGAATTCGGTTCTTTAAGTAATGTCAAGAAACTTAAAAACATAGAACCTGCCGTTGGGGTTATTTGATTTTTAAGCCATCCAGAAAAATAGGTTTTAAAAGAAAAAACTAAACTTATTAAAATTTGATTTTTTAAAAAATACACCTTCCATTATAAAGATTTATAAGCAACCAACAAATTACTATATTCAGATTTTTGGAGAAGGTCTTCTTTAAAAAAATTAAACATATTTATTTGTTACAAAATGATAAAAATTTTTAGGTTTGAGGTAGGAATATTTCTGGTGCATGTCATTGGGATAAACCTGCGTGGGTACTCTGCAAACAATTAGCTCAAGTAAAAATACAAAAAAGCCAGTTATTGTTTTTTTTTTTTTTAATAATATGTAAAAATGTATTATTAGTGAAATTTTATTTCTATACTTAAAAAATGCAATCTTTTTTTTTCCTGCTATTTGTAAAATTTAGTTTGCGATTGTTTGAGATGAGCAAAGTCTGTTTTTTACATGAAAAATATCGAGACTCATAATGATCAATATTTTACAAACTAACTATTAATTTATTATATTTAAGCATATTATTCAAGAATATGTAGTAACTGAATTTAAACCCCCAAAAATATTACTTTATACTTTTTTTTTAGTTCAAAAAAAGAGAAACCCCAGTATCAGTTAATTTTGGCTCTCAGAGTTTCAGGGTCAGTTGGAGATCAACCTTGTAGGGACAATTGAACACTGACAAGAGAAAGGAGAAGTTGACGCCGGTGCGAGGAACTGAGGCTCTCAATGAAAGGAGTCCACAGTTTGGAGCTGTTGTTTGCACAGAGGCAGCAGAAGGATGCTCAGTTGCAAATCTTTGAGAAGGAAATAGAGCAGGTGGGAGCTCAACTTCCCAAAGTTTAGACCAGTTGGGTTGTATAGATGACAAATTGTCTGGAAAGGGATTCCAACCTTGCAATTTTGCCTTAAGAGTCGGAAGGAGTTAAGTGGTTTGTATTGAAAATACAGCTAAACTGTAAACCTAAATATTTTATGAATTCAAATGCTTGATCAAAAAATATACAATTTATAATAGTTGCATTTGGCTAGGTTTTTTTATTTTATATTACTCAACACTGGTTAGACAGACTAGTAACTAGTTTTTTATTTGGAAAACTTTCCATTTGAAAATAGATTAATACAGTTTTAAGTGTGTGTATATTTTTTCCTCTACAATATTACAGAATTTAAATTTATTCCTCAGACCTACCTAATCTGCAACGGATTTCAGAGTTTTTTTGTCCCTTTTCCAAATGAGGAAAGCTAAGTTCAGATTAAAATTATAACATATTATTAAAAATACTAACACTTCCAAAATTAAATCTTTCTTAACACCATTATCTTATAAAAGAAGCTCAAAGTTGTCGAGCCCCTAAAATATATTGAGCTCGAGCTAAGTATATTTTAATAGCTTTAGGACTGGCTTTTAAATTGGAATATTACCACCAGTTGTATGAGTGTGTACATTATGTCTTAATTATATTTTAAATGTCCTGGGGCCTGTTCACAGGAACACCACATGACAGATAATTGCTCGCTGCAATGAGTCCTGAGCTGAAGAGTTCCTACACACAATTGCAACAAAACCAACAGTGGACTGCAAACGTCAGATGGAGGAACTACGCAAGAACTCGACGTTTTGACGTCCAGAAAATCTGTTTTGGAGGACCAGTTGTCTATTTCACAGGTCTTGTCTCATAATTATGACAGAAAACCTTTCTCTTAGCAAAATAATTTAGCTGGAACTTTATAGCAAAACAGGAACTCGTAGAATAATTTTTACTGATATAGAATTGATATTTTAAACATAGCTCGAGGAATAACCAAGGTATGTTTGTTGAGTTTGAATGAAGTTGTGAGAAAGTAAGTAAAGGCAAGGTTTCCTTTCTTGCCAATTAATTATATTTATTTTACAGTGTCTACACAATTTTTTCTACATTAATTGATTATAACCTGCTTGGGTGATCAGATGGTTTAAAGCTTCATTCTCGCAATCGATGGATGGCTAAGATGGGGAGATCGGGTTTTGAATTCAGGTCCAGTGTAATGAAGGTATTTTTCTCTAAATGGGTTTACACTGTTCTATGAAAATTAGGGCACAATATCGGAATTCAATTTTATTCTTCCCTAACATTAGCGGGGTTTGTACATATTTCACATAATCTGAACACGTTAGTGAGACGCAGTAAAAAAAAAACTGCCCGCCAGTGATTCATTGTTCAGTCAAATAAAGAAATACCTGAATTCTCTCTTAATTATCATGATTTCTCACTACATCGCTTTTAGCTCTCAAAATCCCTCAAAGTTCTTGTTATCAAATGAAACTGCAAATTATTTAGATCACAATGTACTCAAAATGACACAAATGCATTAAATATTCTCAAAGCCAAATTAAAGTTTGAATATTTTTGCTGATTTTTTCTCAGAGCTCCAATTGTGAGTCCATTATATTCACACATATTTGAATCCAAATCCAAAAAAGGTCAATACATTTTTTTTCAAAGAATGATTTTAAAGAAAAGTTACTTCATTAAATTTTTAGGTACACTATGATACTAAATTCAGAAATATGCCCTTAAAAACAATAATGACATCACTGATAAGTATTTGTTAGGCTTATAAGTGCTCTTTCCCTCAATCTATGTGCTGAGTACCAGAACAGGGTTCCTACGCTCTGGAAAGTCAGGGAAAGTCAGGGAAAAAATAATAGTCAGGGAAAGTCAGGGAAGCTTTAAAAAGGTCAGGGAAAGTCAGGGAAATGACAATTCATGTCTTCATGTCACACTTAGAAAAAACAAAGAAATATTTTTTTTCTATTTACTGCGTCATAAGCCACTGCCCCAATGAAGAAAGCTGAGGGGCACTTACCATGCTCAAACTTGCCCTA
The DNA here is from genome assembly GCA_039000515.1 of Timema cristinae. Taxonomy (NCBI): domain Eukaryota; kingdom Metazoa; phylum Arthropoda; class Insecta; order Phasmatodea; family Timematidae; genus Timema; species Timema cristinae. The sequence continues at coordinate 14,198,147 of JBCFYV010011164.1, read as the reverse complement.
ACACAAGTTTTGGTAGCATTTTATTTCAGAATGTGAACGCAGAGGTCTCCCAGCCTGCACATGACAATTCTTTTAACTTTAGTGATCACTTGTTTTTGTTCTTGTTTCAAGGTTTGTCATCGTTATAGTTTGATACAGTGCACCAGGACTGATTGACTACACCAGCAATGTCTAACAAAAAAACAGTTTTTAACCAGCTCTGGGCTAAGCCCAGACCATTTTCCATGAATTCTCATATGGATAAGTGGTGTTGAAAGTAATAAGCTGCAGGCATTTTGTAAAGTGTGCAAAAAAATTATAAACTTAAGTAATTTTGGGAAAGCAAGCATTAGCTTCCCATGCAAAAGGACCAATCATATCAAAAACTTCTTGAAACTTTGACAAATCAACGCTCCTGTTGACTTTTTTTTCAAAAAAGTCAAGTGATTCAGGTTCATCGAGCTCCCCAGTTTCAAGAGAATCTTGGCACACAAAGACATTCTACCTAGTGATGATTCTGCTGGTTGCTCGAAGAGTTTTTCTGTTTCATCGAAAATGTAACGTCGCAGAAGGAAGCTGTTGCTAAAAGTGAAATTAGTGTAGTGCCTCAAAGAAACCATAACACTTTTGTTATAAAAGATGATATAACTAAGGCGGAAGTCATTTGGGCTATGCAAGTTGTTGACAAAAAAAATGTCTTTCAATTCGTGCAATAATTTAAGTACAATTTTTCAATGATGTTTCCGAGTGTTCCATTGCCAATGCCTTTACCCTTGGTGGAGACAAGGCTGCATACTTCATTGTGCATGGCTTGGCTCCATTCTTTCATAATAATTTACTGGACCGCCTAAAATCATGTAACAACTTTGTAATTTGTTTTGATGAGGCATTGAATAAAGTTATTCAAAGAGGACAGATGGACATTGTAATTAGATTCTGGGACAAGGAAAATCATAAAGTCATCAGTCGTTACTTAAACAGTGTGTTTTTCGATAGGAGCACTGCTGAAGAATTATGAAGCATTATCTGGATGGTATTTCTCCTCTTCCACTCTCTAAGTTGATACAAGTGTCAATGGATGGCCCAAATTGTCAATTTAAAGTTTATAACACTTCTTCAGGAACACCTCAAATCTGTAACAGACAATGAAGTATGTAGTTTGCTAAATCTGGGAACATGTGGGCTTCATGTTGTTCATGGTTCCTTGAGAACAGGAGTAGAGTCTGTTGATTGGGATATAAGTAGCTTATTTCGTCACATGTATACCTGTTCACTGACTCTCCAGCTCGTCGAGCATTGTTCACCCAGTTGACAGGGTGTACAACTTTTCCATTGAAGTTCTGTGGTGTGCGTTGGTTAGAGAATGCGAAGTGCTTTCAAAGGGCATTACAAATTTGGGACCATGTTATTAAGTTTCTCAAAGAAGCAAAACTTCCTAAAACAAAACCTGTAGAGACACTGAAAAGAGCAGCCTGTGATCCATTCTAAAGTGTAAACTAGCGTTCTGCAAGGACAATTGCAGATGAATGTCAGCCTTCCTGCAACGGTTCCAGACATCAAAACCAATGACTCCATATCTTTTTGAAGCTGTAGAGAAACTTCTAAGATACCTTATGAATCGTTGTGTGAAACCTGATCTTATGAAGTGCACGGGTCCAAAGTTACTGTCTATCGACACACAAAAATCAGAAAATTTGATCCTTAGCAAAAATATTGATATAGGATTTGCAACAAAACGTTTGTTAGGAGAAACTGCGATCACAGTAACAGAAAGACAAAAATTAGAATTTATACATGAGTGCCGCAGTATGTTAACCACCATGATTGCAAAACTACAAGAAAAAAGTCCCTTAAAACAGAAAGCTGTGAGAGGTTTGTCTTCATTGGATCCTTGTGTTATTCAACATTCACCTCAACTGGCCCAGAAGAGATTTTCTTTTCTTTTGGAGGAACTCAAACATGCCAACATCATAATTGATGGTTCTGGCTGAAAATGCCAAGAAAGAATACTTGCATTTTTGCAACCTCAAAAAATCTGAGCTTCAAGAAATATTTCGTCCTTGTGATCAGTTTAGTGATGAAGTAGGACTTGACACTATTTATGGTAGCTTTCTAATAGGAGAAGCAAACTACAAACATCTTTGGGAAGTAATAAAGATTTGCCTTGTCTTGTCGCATGGGAATGCAACTGTTGAAGGTGGTTTTTCAGTCAATAAATCTTTACTGGTTGAAAACATGCATGAAAAGACAGTCATTGCACAGCGTCACATTCATGATGAGATACAAGAAGCAGGAGGGATTAAAAAATATACACATTAGCAAAAAGATGTTGGATTACGTGAGAGGTGCTCGGAAACGCTATCATGAATACTTAGAGATGAAGAAGCAAGAAAAAAGTGAAAAGACAAGAAGAAGGCAGAAAAGAGGAATTAGATATACAAGTTAAAGATTTAGAAGGAGAAAGAAAAAAATTAATGATGGCAACTGAAGAGAAACGAGAAGCAATAGACGTGGAGTTGCAAGAACTGAAGAAGAAGCAAGCTTCACTTTATTAAATATAACATAGTTTCTTATTGTATGACTATAGTGATTAATTTTAATAAAAATAAAATTGACTTGAGACATGAAATAATATGAAAGCAGACAGAGTTCTTGTTGTAAGCTATTCAGTTCAGGAAATGTACAGTTTTAGTAAAATAAAACTGTAATGATACCAAACTCTTTAGTATGTTCTTAGTGGCCTGTTTATTTAATACGTATTTCTGCACATGATACCAAAGGGAATCAAGTTTGTTACAAATTTTTGATAGGGATTATTTTTCCATCATTTTCCCTCAACTGATTGGCAAAGATGTCTGCTTTCTTATTCTTCCATGAGAGGTGAGGCAAGGTCGGCTGTAAGGGGGGAGGAGGCCGAAAAAATTTATTTAAATTAATATTTTCACGTGTATAGTACCGTAAAGTTATAATGGAAATTTTATGAGAAATTGGTCAGGGAACTTGGGAAAATAGTCAGGGAAAGTCAGGGAAAAGTCAGGGAGAATATTTTTACAAATACTGTAGGAACCCTGCAGAACTATAGACTTTGTTTCTTTATTTTATTTATGGAAAGACAGTGATTTTATTATGTGTCTATATACTTTTTGTATGAACGGTACATTTAATTTACTAGTGGTGGATATGTGAACCAACTTTAACAGTGAGAGTGGGGTGATCCTTTGGTGAGATATGAAAGCTGAGATACTCAACTTTTTGTTGTTTGTAAATTGGTCAACCTCTCTCTGTTCCAAATGGTGGGGAATTCACTAGTTTTTTTTGTGCGCATAGACTCCCTTATTGTTTTCATTGATGTAATTCTTATCCCTAATCGAGCACAATTATTTTATTTTATTTGCAATTGTTGGCAAACTGTTGTAGAAGCTTTTTCCCTTAAGGAATTAATATCTACATCTTTTTATTTTGACTCTGCCCACTCGCTCCAAACACCAACAAGTATGGTAATGTTCTGATTTTCTTCTTTCAAATTGTATAAGTGCTGTGGCGTCTGATTCAATCTGTTTTACCTACCTTATTTGGATGTTATTTGAGGAGTCAGATGGGCTCTTAATTTGCCCCAAAATTATTATGCTCCCCAAATGTGTTGCTATAGCAAATAAATCTTTGTTTCTGGGCAGGTGAAGCAAGAGGCGGTACGCCTGCATCATAAACTGCGGGAGGCTGAGTCACGCAGGAACGCGCTGTTGGAGGAGGAACAGACTCGCTCAACTCCAGCTCAAGAGCGAGAGCAGCTGCTTCACAAAGTCAGGGAGGACAACGCAGAGATGGCCACCATGGACCGACAAATCACAGAAATTAAAGATACTCTGAGCAGGAAACAAGAAGAGTTGGACCAGGTTGAGAAGGTGAGTAGCAGTAACCACTTCATGGTCATCAAGTGTAATATTATCTATGCAAAATGTATCAGATACCACCTCATAGCTATCAAGTGTAATTATTATCTATGCAAACATGTATCAGATACCACCTCATAGCCATCAAGTGTAATATTATCTGTGTAAACATGTATCAAATACTACCTCATAGCCATAGTGTGTGGTGTAATATTATCTGCTCAAACATGTATCAGATACCACCTCATGGTCATCAGGTGTAATATTATCTGTGCAAACTGTATCAGATACCACCTCATGGTCATCAGGTGTAATATTATCTGTGCAAACATGTATCAGATACCACCTCATGGTCATCAAGTGTAATATTATCTGTGCAAACATGTATCAGATACCACCTCATGGTCATCAAGTGTAATATTATCTGTGCAAACATGAATCAGATACCACCTCATAGTCATCAAGTGTAATATCTGCGCAAACATGTAACATTCCCTGCCTCCAATGGGTGAGCAGAGAGGATGGTTCAATTGTTCAGTAATTGGAAACACAGAACAGGACTGGTATACTAGAACAGCAAGAGCTATATTTACCATAAGGACAACACTCAGAGCATTATTGGACAAACACCAGCGGAGCTTCTCATGGGCCAAATCTCAAAACACAATTGAACAAACTCCCCTCTGACACATTATTACCAAAACAAGAATACCATTTGGGAATTTTGGTGACGTTCCTTTACACACAAAGCTTTAGTATAGGGTAACACATTGCACTTTAGAGAATATAGCACACAATACACAAAGTGGTTAACAGGAGTCATCCATCAGTAAGGTGCTAGGGACAATCAAAGGCTGTTGGACACTGTGCCGTCACGTAGTCAAACATTGAGAACGGACATTGGCCCAGCGAGATCGTCCACCACAGAATAAACCACCATCAAAGCAATCTTTCACACCCCTAAATAATATTATTAATAATTCATGCTCATAGCTGAGATTTTTTGCTTTGTAGCAATGGCTCTACAAGACATATATTTATCTTCTTCCTATGTTATGATTACTGAAACTTTCAATAAATTTAATAAGCAAAAAACTTAATTTTTTAGCACCACTTACCACCTTTCTAGTTATACACTTGTATACTAATTACCCTTATGTTTTAGGGATTATTAAGGTGATATTTAGATAAAGTGTACCTGCATTTGCATGAAGGAAGAGTGAAACCTCATTTTGGGAAAACTACCCTGAGTATATCTGAGCGAGATTCGAACCTCAACCTCTCAGTCATTGGCAGTCTAGCCTACTGAGTGTGTAACGCCTTAGAGCATTTAGGCACTGAAGGGGGTTGTTTCTATTTAAAAACCGTGACAATACTGCATATTACCTTTGCACTATTGAAAATAAAATCAACCAAATAATCAACAATAAATTATTGGTGGCAAAATAACTAATTGGCCCAACAATAATTACAAAGACATATAAATTATATTAATTGGTTTATAAATTTAAACTTAAATGAGATAAATAATTAAAGTTTAAAATATATTCCTACACAACATAAAACAATAAAATTATATGAACTTTATTTGAGCTTCAGAAATAATTAGTATGTGTGATTTGGATTTGGATTGTTTATTACTAGCACTGCGTCTTACCCATTTGGGTTATACACACTTATGCTAATTTGTAATGGTAGGGTGATTGTGAGATGAAATGGAGGACCTACAGTTTAACGTGGGATCTGAACCATGGTGGAGGCCTGGCATTCCACACATTCACAAGTTGTCTTGTCAGAGGTGAAGGAAGGGTTTGGTAATCAGGTTAATCTGTGCAGGACCCTCAGCACAGAAGTCTTGACACCTTACCCTAGACCACCAGGTCATCTATTTGGATTGTTAAAATGGACTTTGCACATCAGTGGAAGCCACTAAAATGAATGGTAATATTAAACAGGTGAGCTATATTTCTTGAGAGTGACTGGTAACTAAAATTAGTTAATCAATGTTGTAGGACCTTGTGGACAGCCAAAGTGAGCGCCATCAAAAGTACCGGGAACTACGCCGACGAGAGGAGACTATGGAGCAGTTCCTCTCGTCTTTTGATCAGAGCCGTGAGGAGGAGAGAGCCCGCATTGAGCAGCTGGAAGGGAACATTGTTAGCAGCAATGGAGGAGATCAGCCGACACTGGCCCATTCTGAGCACCTCCCTTCATCCGAGGACTTCTCTGTCATGAAGGAGAACCTCTCTTTCAAAGAGGGTGAACTAGACAAGTCGAGAAACACGATGGAGGGGCTGAGCAAGGAGCAGCAACAGTTGACAGTCAATCTACAAAAGGTAACAATTACCACTTCATGATAACATCTAAGTCAAGGAACGCATTTAGTACTGATTCAGGTTGTACACATACATTAAATACACTGAAAACACACTTGAGGAAGGAAGAATTTTATTTGGAAATACACCCTCATCTCATTTGTGTGGGAAACCATTAAGGAAAAACATGAGAGTAACGTGTTAAACTATTTGGCCACTGATATGGGTAAGAGGGTAATAATGATATTCTTTTTAAAAGACTCACATACTTCACTTGATGTGTAATAGCCACAGGGCCACCACATGTCTGGAAAACGGGGAAATATCAAGGAACTTCTTGTTTCAGGAAAAGTCAGGGACTTCCACACAATTGACTAGAATTTGAAAATACACCCAAGTCAAATTTAAAACTATCTCACTCACAACCTTTTATTTTATTTACATCAAAATTACTACTATTTAAATAATATTATGTTTATATAATCAACACGACCTAAATTGAGGTGTTTGTTTGCTTAACATCTGTTGTGGATTGTGACAAAATGAGTATTGCAAGGTGTTTTGATTAGTTGGTAAGCAATAGAACATATGCGCTGACAACTTAAACAGAAGTGTCAGCATTCCTCGTGGTAAATCAGGCCAGAAGCCAGGAATAAATAGTAGTGAATACAAACTAACCGGGCTGACTAATTACCATACACTCTAGGGGGGTTACTCTGCCTGGTTTTGGGGCTACGCGAGTTAGGACGCTGGATCACCAGTACTTGTATTGGAGGGCTAACGTCAAGCCCAGGGTACCGGGGTTCGTAAACCATGTAGGCTCACCTAGAGGTAAGTCAAGCCAATGGTTAAGCATTCCTTGCATACTTTGTTCTATCACTAGCTTCTAAGTAAATCTATTAAGTTTTTCCATATCCTCTAATATTTCTTATCATTATTATTATTAGCACCGCGTCTTACTACCCATTCGGGTTATACGCACTTACGCTAATGTGTATTGGTAGGGTGATTGTGAGATGAAATGAAGGACCTACAGTTTAACGTGGAATCCGAACCACGGTGGAGGCCTGGCATTCCCCACATTCACAGATGTATTGTCAGAGGTGAAGGAAGGGTTTGGTAATCAGATAAATCTGTGCCGGGACCGAGGATTGAACCCCGGCCACCAGCATAGAAGTCTGACACCTTACCCCTAGACCACCAGGTCATCCTATATATTTCTTATCAACATCACTTTTTGTAATAGAGCATGATAGTACAATAAAAACCATAAAAACCCAATGGACATCAATTATGAACCCACACAATCAGAACCCAGCCACTTCCCCATCCTCGGCCGCAACCCATTCTGAAAACCTAGGCCTACAGAAAGAAGAGGGGGGAACGGGTGACATTTATCATTTTAATGTAATATTATATTTGTGGAGTTGACCTCGGTGGTCTTGGGGTAAAGTGCTTGCTTGCCTCAGGGCCCGACGTTCGTGGGTTCAAACCCGGCCGGGATCAACAAATTTTCCTTGAACGAAAAATTCTGTAGCACAACTTCCTTTGGAGGGGAAGTAAAGTCGTCGCCCCCATGTTGATTTTGGGAAGTAATAGAATCCTGGAAGGTGTGATAAAATAACTTGCCTAGCAAAATTGATAGGCCCTTTTGCTCTCTCTCATAGCTTGTGCTGATATAATCAGTCGGTACAGAAAGTACACATTAACTTCCTATCTCAAGGCTATTTTTCTCTACGCTGAGTATATTTCTTACAAAAATTAAATATTACTCAATTAACTTACTTATAAATGTTATTGTTAAAACTTAAAACACAGCACATATAGGTTACATCACAATGTTGACAGCATTAGATTGTCTTCTTTTAAATTTTGTACGAGTTACACTTTTTCTTAGAAAAAAACCCATTGAAGTGGTTGGTTTTTGAACAATACTTTATAAAATGATTGATCCAATAAAAAAAACTTGATTTCTCTAGCATATGTTTCCTCCCACTTTTCCGTTTCAACAAGCCTTTTTCTTGTTTGATAGCAAGGGTCTGCTTAGCTTACAAGTTTGTTTGATTAACATTGAATTGTACCAATTCATCTGTAATTTTTTTTACATCCATTACTGTTACCAGTCTGTGCAAAGGGTCAGTTTTTATTCAATCCAATATATTTTCCACCATTGGCTTGCTAGGCCTGTTGTAGTTTCATATGCCTTATAATATAACTTAAGACTAGGACAAGCACCACATCCAGTCCCTGGCCGTTCATTCATTACTATGAAAGGGTAAACCTACATTTGACCAATGATAAATTTTTCGGCCATGCCGGAAATCTAACCCAGGGCCCTTAGCTCAATAGACAGACACGTAATTATATATTAAACAATTATAGTATCTCTGGATTTTTACTTAAATTTGTGCAGATACATGAATTTGCTTCAAAAGGAAATCTGTCCCTATGTGAACCAAACGGCTCCTATATCTATGGCTCATGCCAGGTTACTTTTTCAACTAAAAGTCACTAAAAATCCAAAGATTAGTGTAATCAAAGGAATCCAAGGCTTGTCTTAGCATGGCACAACTAGTAGGCACAAGGAAAACGCTTGAATTAAGCTACAACCTTGTTGACTTTATCTTACTGGAAACACCTGCTTCCAACACATCTAACACGGAGTCGGACTCATACTCTACTAAGACTTCCTCTATTTCCTGTGTGGCACCAGCATCATCTCGTCCTGGGGTTGGTACAATAGAATTATACAGTGTAAGAGACTCTGCAACAAAAGCAGAGTTAATTTGGACTTTGAAGATGTAACCTCATTACAACCTAAGCAATTGAGGTTACATCACTCACCACCCTGGCAGCCCCAGTTGATTCGTCTCAGCAAGACCATGGCTCTGCGACAACTCCTGGCACTGTCTAATACCTGACTGGAACGAGGCCTGTAGTTCATTCCGCGTCGCTGTTAACAAGCCCCATCCAAAACTGTAAACGGTTGATGATGGATGATAATGGGTGACAGTGCTTAAACACGGTTTTTATATAAAAATAAATATCTGAAACTTTATTTTTAATATAAGGACACCACTGTTTTATTTGTTTACTTGTATATTTAAAACAAGAGTTATTAATGTCTTACTCTCTGAGACAGAGCATTAGGGTGGAGAGAGGGTAGGAAAACTACGCCCATTGCAACTTTTTAGGATTTGATTTTGACCGTAAAAAGTGAAGCTAATGTGTTAACGGTTGGACCACCATCACAGGTTATAGCATTTCAAAATAAGTAAACCCCTAAACTGGAATTAGTTTCTTCCAAAGTGTGTAAAAGAAATTAGAATTTTTCCAATATAAAAAATCAATTAATATTGTTCCATTTTGGGTTTCAGGTGGAAGCACTTGAAGAGAAAATCACAAAAGAGATGGAGATGTTGAAAACACGGATGGTTAGTATGACAGAAGAGTTGACGAGCCTGTCTGATCTTGATTCACTGCGAGTTCAGGACCAAGCAAAGAGGGCAGCACTAAATGTGGAAAGACAGGATCTGGAGGAGAACAAAGGTCCTGTTCGTACCACATTGCAGAAGCTGCAGGAAAACAACAAGAAACTGCAGGTAACTCAAACTAAAACTTTTCCACTGCTTCTGGCAAATTCGATTACACCTTTTATTGAATCTGAATCTTAACTTTACCTACAAATCTCTAATCCAATTCATTTCAAGCATTAGAGGCTTTCCTCCATTGTGTGATTTTTTTTTTCTTAATCCTGATTTTGTATACATTAATTCTTTAGTTGCTGTAGAAAATCAAAATCAAAACTAAATAATTTTTGTTTTGTTTTATTCCAAATTTAAATTCAATTAAGTGGTAAATAAACAGTTTAAAGTATTGTTATGTTTGTCCTTTATGTTGAGCTAAGCCACTACTGAGCATTATAACAACTCTTTACAAAATTCACATTCAAAACTTGAATATTTTTATTCCTAATTTCAATTTTTTTTTTCAAATCCTTGACTTTCACCTTTCTGTAAGTATTCAAGAATTTGAAGAACTCATAGTGTCATAGCTTATTTTAATACATAAAAAAGAGTTAACATTTTATTTGATAAAAATACATGAAGAGCTATTTTAACTAAACTTAGGTTTATTTTTCACAACCTCTTGGTACTCATTCAGGTTTTATGACAGAATAATATTATGCTATTGAAATAGGAATAATAAAGATAGAATTTTAGTGGAAATGTACCCACATTTGTGTGGAGGAAGAGTGGGAAATCTCAATACACCAAGCCATTATTTGAACACCCCCCCCCCCCACCCTCGTCGAACAAGACCAAAGGTGACAGAAGTTTAGTCCAACCACCCACTAATGTGGGTAGAGTCGGATTGAGTTTGTTCTTGTATTTATTACACAAGTGATGTATACCTGTGAATATAACTCAGAGCTGTCAATAATGAAGGAAAAATCCATCCTTAGTTCACCCGACAAAGATTTGAATTCCAACCCCCCCATCATTAAACCATGCAACCACCGATGTAGTTAAATGTTGGTTGGTTTCTTAAAAATAATTATTTGTAATTATGCTTCTAAAGGTGTTCATTATTGATAAAATCATATATATATATATATATATTGCATCACGCCATACTACCCATTCAGGTTATATGCTTATTTACTAATTACACAAATAGTTTAGGGATTAGGAGGGTATAATTAAGAGGGGGTGCATTCGCATTTTTTGGAAGGAGAGGGGAAAACCATTGGGGGGCAGAGGGCGGGAATCTCATTGCACCTGACTGGGATTGAACCTCGACCTCCCCGTCTTCAACAGTCTAGTCTACTGCGAGAATAGCGCGTTAGACCACGCGGTGACCGAAGTGGGTGTTTTTTTTTATCTTAATGTAATAGATTTAAAACAGTATTGAATTGAACTAAGAAAAGAGTTCCATATTGGCATGTGTCAACTTGTGTGTTTATTTTCACAGAAACAGCTGAACGACAATGAGACGCATGCACAGCTGAGCAACTTGGAGAGAAAACTTGCTCAGCTTGAACAAAATAATTTTGCGATCAAGGAGTTTGTTGCTTCCAAGAAGTCTGAGACAGATTATGATCCACTAAAAGTTAAGGTGTTTGCGATAGTTAAAGAGTATAACACACTTCTGAAAGAGCACCTCAAGACAGGTGGGAGCCTTGCATCTTAAATGGAGGCACACAAATTTACAGCACTTGGTACAAACTGGAGGTTTTTTAAATCACTTCTACTCCATTATCTAGTCATTTTAATGTATCCTAACACAACAATGGATTTTGTGAAACTATTTTGAGATTTTTACTCAATGGGAGACTGTTGTACCTTGGATCACTTTTTAACAAATTTATTAAATAGTTATTTTCTTAAATTCAATCAAACAACTCCTCCTTAATAAATATAATTTTTACTATAACTATCAGTCCATTTGAACGTTGATATCATACTCTAGTCTTTTGAATTAAAAGGTTTTTTTAAATGCTATACAATTATTGAACCATGGTACAAGATCATCTTGTACCTTGGATTATACAGGATATAGGCAGGTAAAATTTAACTTTGTTATAACAGTAAAATTCTTTTTATTTATAATTGTAAATAATTAATAGTGTATATCTATTTTACGTTGTAGTTTGAAAAATTCACTTGGAACCATAATTGTCCAGCTACTTTAGCTGAATCTGTAGGTTCTATTGGTCTAGGAAGTTCAATCAATAAATTTAATCCATTCACATCAAATACTTATTCTAATTCACATATGAATTTACCGCTTAATCCAATTCGTTTTGTAAAATTTCATCTGAAATTCAAAACTGTAAAGATATCTTGCAACGTAATGTGCAGGTGCCTCTTAATTATTTGTAAATCCTATCAAAACATATTCTCCATGTTCAAAAGTTAGCTTCTCAAACTTCAGTTCCTCCGGTGCTCGGATATTTCTTGATTAATGATAGAATTTTATTATATCTGGAAGAAGGTACAGGAAAGGTGAATAGAAACATATAAAAGGGATGAACACAATATGGTTTTTTACAATGAAAAGAAGAACACAGTTCACACTTTACATTGCTGCCATTGGACAAAGAGGTAATGGCTGCCTCTTGAAGAAAATCATTTGTTACTGTTCACTCCCCCGACCTAGGTTTCATTCTATCATAACTCATCAGGATGGAGTGTGAAACGCACAACACAACTTCCTGAAAGATGAAAGAAAAAAAAAAGAAAGGGAGAAAATAGAAATAATTGAAGAATGATACAACACTTAGATAGGGAAATGTTTTTAAAAACACAAGTTTCCTATCCACCTTTCCTGTATCTTCTTCCAAATACGTACAAAAAAATGCCTCTCTGATTAATATAGGTCTATCTGGAGGTGCAGTAACGGCTTATTCAGCTTTCTTAATTGCCTCAGGATCAATGGGTACTTTTTTTTACCTCTTGGCATTGTAACCTAAAACAAAACACCACCAAAGATTAATATCGTGTACCTGGGATTGGTACATGATGTGTTTGTGATCCTTGGTACAAGAGAATGCACAACCATACTGCTTAGAGGTTATGTTTAAGCCTATAAAATTACATGTGGTTTTATTCACCGGGTAATAAATAATCAACAGGGTTAGGATTTGAATCCTTGTTCCTTATCACTTTGCACTAAGAAATGAAAACTAGAATTCAAAATAGTTACAAATAACACTCAAAAAGTTATTTTTCAACCCAGCCAAACAATGTGGTTATAAACATTACTTCTACAGGTCCTCACTGCACTCTGGTGATTAACATGTAAACTAATACAAGTTTTCTCTATCAGGGCAAACACATAGAAAGCTGGTAATCAGCACGCTTGTTTGCACTTGTCAGCACTTGTAAGCACTTATGGGTAGCCACATAGAAAGCTGGAAAAGTGCAATTTGAGATCGCTTCCCTTGAAGAAGGATGGCGATGTCTTCTCGAAGTGATTAACTGTTTTTGATAAAAAAAATACTGAATGCAAATTATGTTTTTAAATAGAGTAAGAGGCATGAAATCAATCCTGGTTGGCAAAGATTTGGAGGATACCATCAACCTTTCCCGCATTTTAAAAATGGACAAAAAACTTCTTTTGTTATTGATGGTGAGTTTTATCTGAGTTTTTAAAAATATATTTTTTTCAGTATAAGAAATCAGTCCCAATATTGACTTATTTTTGAGGCCTAAATTGACAAATGAGGAATTAAATAGAAATGTTTTTACCTGAAGATGTGCAACCGCTATAAAAATTAGATCGATTTTTACCGGAAGTCGAAAAGGTCACCCATCCCATTCCACCCACCCCGCCCAAAGTTGTATATTCAGAGCCACTGGGACTATGAGGCTCAACTTCGGGCGGAGGTTACTCCTTTAGTTGAGACCTTGCCCGAAGAAATTCCCTCCCACCCCGTTCCTCCCCAGACCCATATCTGGAATCTATGAAGCTCTGAGTCTTTTCAGTCTTTTAACAAAGTCAAGATCTTTATAGAGTAGCCAGACTGTGGTGAACAGAATATTCTGCCCGAGTATTTCCCACTTTACACACAGGTTTGCTAGTTTTTCTTTAATGGAGAAGGACTTAAAAAATGATTTTCATATTTAAATAGAAAAAAAAAATTTTGAAATTAACTTTAAAATTAATATGAAATAAATGCCTAAATTATGTAATTACGAGTTAAAATTATTTATTTTGACACTAACTTCATAAAATATGGGTAAACTTTGTGAACTTTAAAAGTAAAAAAATTGTTTTTAACATTCATTCTAAAAATGTATTCCGTAATTAGGGAAACAAATATTATTCACTCTTAACATTTACCTTGAAGATGTCTGCAAGCTTAATGAGCACCAGAAATAAATGTTCCGAACTTCCTTTGTGTGCTGGCACACTTGAAACAATGGTGATTTTACTCGTACCTGTGTGTACCTCCAGGTAGCAGCACATGCTGGGAAACAAAGAGGTGACCCAAGGTACACCTATATCCCCTATATACTCAAATTACAACTTGTACTAGTCAAAATGCATTAGTTTTTCTAAAGTACCTAGATTAGTTTGAATATTGGTAGTTACTTGGATTTATTTTATTTTAAAGGCTGTGTCTTATCACATATCTGTTATTTCGTGGTAATAATTACACTATTAAACATATTAGTGTGAGAGTACAATTTGTTTAGTCTAATAAACACAACATAGTTATATCTCTAAATCTATTCATTAATTGATTTTTTAAAGTTCTATGCCATTTCTTTATATAGTGAACTTGATAATATGTGACTACCTAATCAATACAAAATTAAGTTCTATTTTATTTTTAATCACAGCACTTGTTGATGGGTTATAAATTATATCGTTAAAATAATATATATATATATACCATAGTTATAATCAAATAATCTTAGAAAATAGTAAAATTGCATTTCTATATCACTATAATTGTGGGCTTGATTGATTGTAAAACCTTTATAATATCATTATTTTTACTGCAGGACTAAATTAATCTCTACTCATTTTAATCATGCAATAATTTTGTTGGATGGTCATTTGACTAAAAATTTTATTCAATTAAATTTAATGTTGTTAAATTCAACTGATGTTGCACATAATATTTATTAAATTTTAACACTCGCTGCAAAGGATGTTTTGGTTGGGATTAAGAAATATAAGATTTATATTAAGCACTATAAATATAATATCTTTATTAGAATTTGGTAGAATCCACTATTTAAAAATAAGAATTTCCACTTTACCTTTCATTCTGAATTTTGGAAAAATTATAAACATAAGAGGAATTAGAAATTCCTTACAGCATTCATACATTGTTACGTATTAAATTACTGGTCTGGGGCTTGGTTGTTAAGTTCATCCTATAATTATATTGCTTCTGAACCCCAAATAAGCAGTATTAGCGCTCGAAAACAAATTTCAATGGATTTTTTTTAGTCTCAAATCTTATTAAGGATTAAAGGTATTCGTTAATTTGTATGTATAATGTATATTTATATTAACCCCAAAACAAAATGATTGTATGTCTCTTAAATATTAGTTAATAATATTTTCACAGAAATTTATGAATATCATTTGGTTCACTAAACAGCTTTGTCCATGTTGAACAACTTTCAAAGATCTGAATGTCATACTACAGAGTGTCCTGAAAGTTATGCACCATAGGCGCAAATGCAATATAATGTATATGCTGCTGATTTGAGACCTTAGCTTGACGCAGTTACCAGGGTGATGGGATTGGTTGGTGTGAGCCTGTGTAATGGCCCCTGCTCAGTCACAATCTCACACTGCTGGATATTTACCTGTGGATTCACTTAAAGGCCCTTGATTATCAAAAGAAGATCATGTCACGTCCTTATTTTAAGGTCAAAATCACACAAGAATATCAGGTGGGGTGAATCATGACATCTTGGAAAGTATGTGGAATGACTGAGTCACCCATCTGAGCCTATGGTGCATAGCTTTTGGGACATACTGTATAATGTCACATTAACCTTATGTTTGCGCAAACAGAGATGCCAAAATTTCCTAAAGTATAATCTATCACTGCACATATAAACAAAAATATTATAGTGTTTATGTTCCATTAAAATAGATCAAACTTAAAGATGGTTGTTAATATCAGAAAAATATACTCATAACTGAAAATTACAACTCAAAGACTCAATTTGATATGTGATGTGGCCTAGAAAAACATGCCATATGTTGCTCGAAGAAATTGTTTGGCAGAGTGTAAAATGTAATTTTGAGTTGAAATTGACGGTTTCTCGATTTCAACACCATCTGTTAGTTCAAAACATTAACTATGATATCAAACAGTAAACAAGATTACCACTACACTAATAATTCAAGAAATATATCTTTAACTAATGTATTGCGTGGGAACTGAAAACATGGCTTAAACTTTGGCTGCTATTTACCACAATTTAATAAAAATAGGTATTGATGTTTGAAATATTACTAAAAATAAGTTCAAAATGGTTTAGTGAGTTTGTTTTTGTATGAGAATTTAGTGTGACCTTTTTATATGAACAATTAAACAGACATGTATTTCAACACAACTGCATAAAAATATTTTATTTTCTAAACTTACCTTTCTACGGCGTTTCCACTTTTTTCTTCTAGACAAATACTCTGAAAGTGTGTTAAGGTAGGGTTCTTTATATGATTCAGTAGTGTGACAATCTTTTTAATGGGTGATTTTGAACACACTCCTAAACTAATTGAATCCAAATAATAAAAAAACATTCACATACAAAAATATAGAAAAACTCAATACACAATACTTTAATATATTTTTTTTATAATTTTAAAGGTATAATTAAGTTTTTTTTTACATCCATTACCGTTTCCAACCTGTGGCCTGGGTCACTTTTTTATTCAAAGCCATATATTCTCCTCTGCTGGCTGGGCCTGTCTTAGCTTATTTTGCTATAATCTAACTTAAAACTAGGAGAGGCACGACATCCAGATCCCAGGCTGTTAATTGATTACTGTGATAGGGGAAACCCATATTTCACCAATGATAAATTTTTCGGCCATGCCGGGAATCGAACCTGGGTCCCTTAGCTAAGTAGACACACACGCTTCCGACTAAGCTAAGGTGTTGGAAGCAAAGCACTGAGCTAAATCATAAATGGGCCACCAATTATGTTTAATCCTGTATTTTTCTTATGATGGAAAATAGTTTTTTAACACCTCATCTTACTACACTTTCGGGTTATATGCTTATGTACTAATTACAATAGTGGGTCAGAGATGAAAGTTGAATTTTAAAGGAAGTGTACCAGCATTTGCACAGAACGTGGGAATCAACCCTTGGTACACCCAACCAAGACCAAACCACAATCTCCCAAGCATAGGCAGTCTATTCAATTGCGAGAGTAGCGCCTTAAACCATGCGGCCACAGAAGTGGGTTTGAAAATAATTAAAACCTTGTATGCATTATTGTTTAACTTCCCACCCTTCAATAATAAAGTTTCAGCATGTTTGACTAGGTGTCATGGATTAAATCAGTCTTTAAAATGGCATCTGATTGCGAATCTCATCATTAACAGAGAGAGACGCTCTTGATTTTTCTAATCGCTATAGAAGAAAGTGTGGCATATCCATTCCATAAACATACGGTACATGTTAATAGAGACCAACTCTCAACAGAAGTAGTTAAATGTTGTGTAGTATAATTAGGAAGAGGGGCGCGATTCTGGATGATCTAAGCTGTTTTTAAAAATTTAGGGACAGCGAAGAAGTTACTAGGGAGGTAAATATGTGTGCCTCAAATACAAACAGGAAGAATTCCACCAATAAGGAATAGAGGCTCTTTTCAAGATGGAATGTATAAGTGAAAAGCAAATAATTATAAGACATAAATTGCATATTTGTTATTTAAATGTTGATAAAACATAAAGATACGGTTATTTTTCCAATAGATACATTCTGTATAATTTTTCTAATTCTGGATCTGTAAATTCTGATACAAAGTTAATCTTGGCAACAGCACTAAATCCTTCATCTGTGCTGGGTTCTTCATATTTTGACCTGAAAAAAATAAATAAAGCCCTGGAATAAATTGTAGACAGCTTCAAACTTTGGTACTTTATTTTCATTATATACATTTTTTATGACTTTCAACATGATTTTATCTTTTGTTTGTTTAATCATTAAGATCAATAAAGATAAAGAGGACACCAAAATAATGGATTCAATAAACAATGAAAGGAGGATAAAGGGGCGAGGCCTTACAAACTTTAAAGGAAATATTTAGGTCCAAAACACACATTATCACAATAATATTTCCAACAAATTAAATCACTTCCTAAGCATAAGAGATTAGAACACCGAATGAATTATGGCTAAAGGATAATTCTTGTTGTAGGTATAAAAAAAAATTATTTTTTTCTAAGCAGAGGATTCATTCTGCTACCAGCCATGAACTGTATAAATATGATAAAAGGATGTTAGTCTGCTAATCTTCTCAGAGCATTTAACTAGAATGTTGCAATGTTTTAAATAATATTTGTTAGGCCCCAGCCACAATGAATGCAACAAATTGTTTGAAACTACTTCACACTGTTCTTTGTACAGCCTAGCTAATGTTTACCCACTTCCAGATGAGTTAGAAATTTGGAAAACTTATAGTTTCTAGCCTGTAACAGACGGGAAAATTCCAAAAAGTTAAAAAATATAATTTTTAACCCGCGAAAAAAATTCAAAATGTCAGAGCAACTTTTAAGTCGGTGTGGACCTTTCTTTGGAGGTCTATTATGGCTAAACGGTAAGGCTTATCAAAACACGGCTCTGGAATTACATTACTTTACATCCACTTGCAAAGAAAAACTCACCAGGGGTTAGGGGTGGAGACCCAACGAGCAAAGCGAGTATTTCCTATACAGCTGTAAACCTGCTTGGCCAAACAGAAGACAAAGTATGGCTTTCACTAACCAGTGTCATAACAATATCACCTTTTTCATTATTTACCACGAGTGCTACTGAACTAAACAAATTGGCCCAAAATAATTTTAGTGTTATTTTTTTATTTCCTAAATGCTTTAGGCCCTTTTTATCCTTCAGTGTGAGTCTTGCCTTACCCTTAAAGTGGCATTGACTGATTTATCCACCACGAGTTTTACGCCCTTGTAGTTTGGTTTTCATTCAAGAAATGTCAATGGTGTTCATAATGGAAAACAACTTTATGTTTGTACTCTTTAGCAATAGTTTGAATGATGAGTGTATAGTTGATTTTAATCGATTATTTATAAAAATATATGCAAATATGATTTAAATGGCCTTGCATTTCTAGTGAAGCCTACCTCTTAATCACTGGCACCAAAAAGGTTAAGACTCAAGAACTCGAAATGTGTCTCAATGCAGCACTATTTGTGCTATACCTTCAATAACAAGCTTTAGTGCATTTATGTCTCAGTATGAAATAATAACTTACTTGTACATATTTATAACCATGTCATTTACAGGCTCGTGTGTGTCATCCGTCAACTCTCGAAACTAGAATAAATAAACATAATTAAAGGTTATTTGGAATAGAGTGCTGGGCTAAATCATAATTAAAGACACACTTACCTGAATGATACTGGAGTAGAAATAGTTGAGATAGAACAGTGATAGTTTCAATTATTGTCTATGGGGACTCAAAACAATTATTTTGTTTTGTAAAAATTAGTGAACTATTTACTATATTATATTTTATTAGAAAAATAATAATAACAATAAGAGGACAGCAGGGAGGGTTGTTCTATAGGTGCGTGAGAGACCTGCTATGGAGAGTTGTTCTATAGGTGCGTGAGAGACCTGCTATGGAGAGTTGTTCTATAGGTGTGTAAGAGACCTGCTATGAAGAGTTGTTCTATAGGTGTGTAAGATATCTGCTATGGAGAGTTGTTCTATAGGCGTGTAAGAGACCTGCTATGGAGAGTTGTTCTATAGGTGTGTAAGATATCTGCTATGGAGAGTTGTTCTATAGGTGTGTAAGAGACCTGCTATGAAGAGTTGTTCTATAGGTGTGTAAGATATCTGCTATGGAGAGTTGTTCTATAGGTGTGTAAGAGACCTGCTATGAAGAGTTGTTCTATAGGTGTGTAAGAGACCTGCTATGGAGAGTTGTTCTATAGGTGTGTAAGATATCTGCTATGGAGAGTTGTTCTATAGGTGTGTAAGATATCTGCTATGGAGAGTTGTTCTATAGGTGTGTAAGAGACCTGCTATGAAGAGTTGTTCTATAGGTGTGTAAGAGACCTGCTATGGAGAGTTGTTCTATAGGTGTGTAAGATATCTGCTATGGAGAGTTGTTCTATAGGTGTGTAAGATATCTGCTATGGAGAGTTGTTCTATAGGTGTGTAAGAGACCTGCTATGAAGAGTTGTTCTATAGGTGTGTAAGAGACCTGCTATGGAGAGTTGTTCTATAGGTGTGTAAGATATCTGCTATGGAGAGTTGTTCTATAGGCGTGTAAGAGACCTGCTATGGAGAGTTGTTCTATAGGCGTGTAAGAGACCTGCTATGAAGAGTTGTTCTATAGGTGTGTAAGATATCTGCTATGGAGAGTTGTTCTATAGGTGTGTAAGATATCTGCTATGGAGAGTTGTTCTATAGGCGTGTAAGAGACCTGCTATGAAGAGTTGTTCTATAGGTGTGTAAGAGACCTGCTATGGAGAGTTGTTCTATAGGTGTGTAAGAGACCTGCTATGAAGAGTTGTTCTATAGGTGTGTAAGATATCTGCTATGGAGAGTTCTATAGGTGTGTAAGAGACCTGCTATGAAGAGTAGTTCTATAGGCGTGTAAGAGACCTGCTATGGAGAGTTGTTCTATAGGCGTGTAAGAGACCTGCTATGAAGAGTTGTTCTATAGGTGTGTAAGATATCTGCTATGGAGAGTTGTTCTATAGGTGTGTAAGATATCTGCTATGGAGAGTTGTTCTATAGGCGTGTAAGAGACCTGCTATGGAGAGTTGTTCTATAGGTGTGTAAGAGACCTGCTATGAAGAGTTGTTCTATAGGTGTGTAAGATATCTGCTATGGAGAGTTCTATAGGTGTGTAAGAGACCTGCTATGAAGAGTTGTTCTATAGGCGTGTAAGAGACCTGCTATGGAGAGTTGTTCTATAGGCGTGTAAGAGACCTGCTATGAAGAGTTGTTCTATAGGTGTGTAAGAGACCTGCTATGAAGAGTTGTTCTATAGGTGTGTAAGAGACCTGCTATGAAGAGTTGTTCTATAGGTGTGTAAGAGACCTGCTATGAAGAGTTGTTCTATAGGTGTGTAAGAGACCTGCTATGAAGAGTTGTTCTATAGGCGTGTAAGAGACCTGCTATGGAGAGTTGTTCTATAGGCGTGTAAGAGACCTGCTATGAAGAGTTGTTCTATAGGTGTGTAAGATATCTGCTATGGAGAGTTGTTCTATAGGTGTGTAAGATATCTGCTATGGAGAGTTGTTCTATAGGCGTGTAAGAGACCTGCTATGGAGAGTTGTTCTATAGGTGTGTAAGAGACCTGCTATGAAGAGTTGTTCTATAGGGGTGTAAGATATCTGCTATGGAGAGTTCTATAGGTGTGTAAGAGACCTGCTATGAAGAGTTGTTCTATAGGCGTGTAAGAGACCTGCTATGGAGAGTTGTTCTATAGGCGTGTAAGAGACTGCTATGAAGAGTTGTTCTATAGGTGTGTAAGATATCTGCTATGGAGAGTTGTTCTATAGGTGTGTAAGATATCTGCTATGGAGAGTTGTTCTATAGGCGTGTAGAGACCTGCTATGGAGAGTTGTTCTATAGGTGTGTAAGAGACCTTGCTATGAAGAGTTGTTCTATAGGTGTGTAAGATATTGCTATGGAGAGTTCTATAGGTGTGTAAGAGACCTGCTATGAAGAGTTGTTCTATAGGCGTGTTAAGAGACCTGCTATGGAGAGTTGTTTATAGGCGTGTAAGAGACCTGCTATGAAGAGTTGTTCTATAGGTGTGTAAGAGACCTGCTATGAAGAGTTGTTCTATAGGTGTGTAAGAGACCTGCTATGAAGAGTTGTTCTATAGGTGGTAAGAGACCTGCTATGAGAGTTGTTCTATAGGTGTGTAAGAGACCTGCTATGGAGAGTTGTTCTATAGGTGTGTAAGAGACCTGCTATGGAGAGTTGTTCTATAGGTGTGTAAGAGACCTGCTATGAAGAGTTGTTCTATAGGTGTGTAAGAGACCTGCTATGAAGAGTTGTTCTATAGGCGTGTAAGAGACCTGCTATGGAGAGTTGTTCTATAGGCGTGTAAGAGACCTGCTATGAAGAGTTGTTCTATAGGTGTGTAAGATATCTGCTATGGAGAGTTTATAGGTGTGTAAGAGACCTGCTATGAAGAGTTGTTCTATAGGCGTGTAAGAGACCTGCTATGGAGAGTTGTTCTATAGGCGTGTAAGAGACCTGCTATGAAGAGTTGTTCTATAGGTGTGTAAGATATCTGCTATGGAGAGTTGTTCTATAGGTGTGTAAGATATCTGCTATGGAGAGTTGTTCTATAGGCGTGTAAGAGACCTGCTATGAAGAGTTGTTCTATAGGTGTGTAAGAGACCAGCTATGAAGAGTTGTTCTATAGGGTGTAAGAGACCTGCTATGAAGAGTTGTTCTATAGGCGTGTAAGAGACCTGCTATGGAGAGTTGTTCTATAGGCGTGTAAGAGACCTGCTATGAAGAGTTGTTCTATAGGCGTGTAAGAGACCTGCTATGAAGAGTTGTTCTATAGGTGTGTAAGATATCTGCTATGAAGAGTTGTTCTATAGGCGTGTAAGAGACCTGCTATGGAGAGTTGTTCTATAGGCGTGTAAGAGACCTGCTATGAAGAGTTGTTCTATAGGTGTGTAAGATATCTGCTATGGAGAGTTGTTCTATAGGTGTGTAAGATATCTGCTATGGAGAGTTGTTCTATAGGCGTGTAAGAGACCTGCTATGAAGAGTTGTTCTATAGGTGTGTAAGAGACCTGCTATGGAGAGTTGTTCTATAGGCGTGTAAGAGACCTGCTATGAAGAGTTGTTCTATAGGTGTGTAAGATATCTGCTATGAAGAGTTGTTCTATAGGTGTGTAAGAGACCTGCTATGAAGAGTTGTTCTATAGGTGTGTAAGATATCTGCTATGGAGAGTTCTATAGGCGTGTAAGAGACCTGCTATGGAGAGTTGTTCTATAGATGTGTAAGATATCTGCTATGGAGAGTTGTTCTATAGGTGTGTAAGATATCTGCTATGGAGAGTTGTTCTATAGATGTGTAAGAGACCTGCTATGGAGAATAGAAGTATCCTTGAAGTGTGAGGAAGTATTGTACAGGACGTACTTTGTATCCACTGTCACATAAGTGGCAGAAACATGGACAGTGAATGTAAAAGAAAATAGGAAAGTAGAGGCCACGGGAATGAAGTTTATGAGGAGCGTGTTACTTGTCACTAGGAGAAAAAAATTAGGAATGAAGTTATCTAGGAAAGAGTAGGATTACATGAGATAGTGGAGGAAGCAAGAGTGAGATGGTATGGACATGTAATGAGAATGAAAAAAGAGAGGGGATGCCAAAGAAATGTTGGAAATTAAGTATTTAGGAAAAAGACCACAAGGGAGTCCAAGAAAGAGCTGGGAGGAGCAGATATCAGAAAGTGTTCAAGTGAGAGGACAAGAATGGAATAAATTAAAGAAGGAAGAATGGTGGAATTTTAGAGGAAGATGGAGGCATTTTACTAAACCGACCCGGCTACAGGCTGGAAACAGTTGATGATGATGATGATGATTTTTTTTTAGTTATTAAAAAAAAATTAAAACTTTTAAGAAAATTAAAAATTCGAGGTGTTGAAGTAAACCAAAAGAAAGCATATGAATAAATTTAAAACATGTCTTACTCTGTGACCTTCTACACATCCAAGCTATATGCATTTATTTACACTAATTGAGACAGGTAAAATTTAGAAGAATGTACTGTATTTTCATGGATGGAGAGGGGAAAAACACTGTTAAGAATACTTGGCTAGTATTAGAGCAATGACCTCAACATCACCGGCAAACCAGACTTGATGAGCTTGACATTTTGTCGCCATGTCCATCAGTACAGGTGAATAAATAAAAACTGTTTGTAAAAAGGTGTTTGTTTATGTGCTTAGTAGAAAATGCCCATGTTATGAAAATTTAGCTCTGTGACACATGAGAGTCAAACAATAAAGGCATAGAGAGTTTGTGCTGAAACTGTGTAGCAACTAGAGTTTAAAGGTATAAACTAGAAATGTCTTAATAACAACTCTGTCCATCAAATTTGTTTGAAATCCTCTCAATAGTTCAAAAACATAACACAATTGATATGAACATTACTTTTTAGTTTACTACGAAATAAAATATAATAAAGGTGTTAGAAAATACATTGTTAGAGTAAAATTATCAACTAAAACAACGAAAAGTGAAATATAGACATAGTAAAACATTGTTCCAATACCTTATTATTGTGTTTAGCGTGCTCCAAACTGGTACACAGTACAAAGCACCTGCAGGGCACCTTGCATTTGTGAGCTGCCTCGATAAACCTCTGTCTTGACTCTTTGTCTGGGTTGGTGTTGTCCACCACAACACTCTTACCTCTGTCGAGTGCAGCTACCATGGCAGCCACACAGCGCTGCCAAGAGCCCAGCGTGTCTCTGTTGATGTGAGAATAGCCACTGGGCACCAAGTGGGTCCGAGCAAAGAAACTCTTCCCTGAACCAGGGTAGCCCACAAGAACCACAGCCTGCAAACAGTACAGTTGATACTATCATGTTTCCATAAATACTCATACAACAGACAAATATACATACATAGTTATGTAATAGTTGCTGTATTTTAACATGTACAGTTATAGACACACATTCTGATTTAAAAAAATATAAATTAGTAGTATATTAATAGTTTACACACTGCACAGTTTTGGAGACCACTGACAATTCTTCCCCATAATGAACTGTTGTTTATCAACAAATTAAACTACACTAGTAACATGTTTATTCAAATCTTGACTATTCAGAACACTCTTTCAACTAAAAACAATAAGATTTGTATTTAAATTGACCTAAAAGCTTTGATTAAAATCATTCACTACCAAATACAGTAGAGCCGGGAGAGTTTATGTTAAAAGTTAGATCCAGTGGCCTGCAAGCAATCATCAAATTTCAAACAAACCTTTTTAAATTTTTTTTAAAGCATTGTGGGCCTTATTCTAACAAAAAAAAAATCATATCTTATTCCTCACATTGTAAATAAATGTGTAATTTCCATGACACACTGCATGTATCAAATCTTTTACATCCCTGATAGTGAAAATTTCCAAAATTGATGTAATATCCAAAGTGGATCCGGTCCCATCAAATTTGGATAAACGAGTTTCTGGTATAATCAAATAAAAGCCACACAGAGTGCTTTAATTGGTGCTTAACACAAATAAAGCTATGAAAGTAAACTGTGGATTACTCGTAGCGCTGTCGATTTCCTGCATAATAAAGCTCAAGATCACTACAAACCAAACAAGTCCTTCATGGTTGTTGGCCTGTGTCTGAAAGTTACATGCTCTCGGGCAAATCCGAGGGCTTACACAACCATCAATTGATATTAATGATATTTTTACAAACTATTGCAAGGTAATCCCCGCTACCTTTCACTGTAAATAGAACTGATGAGTTTATAATGATGGCAAATTAATTACATTTGTCACAGAATAGTTTGCTTACATAGAAAATAATAGGTAATTAAATTTATGAAAATGTGCTCCATATTGTTGATTTGTCTATATGAGTTGCCTTGTGAACTAACATATAATTCGGCCCCTTGGTTTAGTGGTCAGTGAACCTAGGGGGCTTGGGTTTAATTTCCGGCTGGTACCTTGGGATTTTTTTCTGACACAGGTACTACCCCAACAGTCACCAGGGTTTGGTTAATTATGCTTAAGTTAAGTCTCAGTGTTTATATCGGTTCCACACCCTAATAATCTATCCCACCATCATTTAATCGAGACATGGAATGAGCCTCCACGAAAAGGATGTACGATTAGTACATTCAGG